>CM073769.1:61818814-61954166 GCA_037158775.1 Hetaerina titia | reverse complement strand
GTATTTTTCACTTCCCTTAATTTTCTTTCACCCCTTTCCTCTTTGCCCTTCTACTACCCATCACGCTCTCCCTCGCTTCAGCCTTTTTCATCTTGCGACCCCTTTCCCAACTCAACTCTCCCGCGTCTTCGTCTCTTTTTTTAATACATTTCCACGCCCTCAGTTCCGCTCCTCTTTCTCCACTCATTTCAGGCGATCGCAGGCTGTCCACCGTCCCTATCGTTTCATTAAAGCCGTCTTTTTTTCAGAAGGGGATCTTTAATCGTGAGGAGGAGGGGATCCCCGAGGGTGAGGCGGGTACGAGTTTCTTCTTCTCTCGGTGATCAATCTCGCACTCCTTCCTTTTCTCAGTCACTTTTAAATTTCTCCTCTGTCGAGGTGACGGGACAGCCCCAGATAAATCCCTTGAAATAATAAAGCTCTTGGTCCCATAGTCCCCGGGAGGAGAGGGTCCAAATATTCACTAACACTCTCGCGAAATTAATTGCATTCATTCGAAAAAATTATCATGAGTTTCAGAAATGTAATAAAATCTCTTCAAATCTTTATGGAAGGATATCCTCTATGAATCTTTCAGAGATATTATAAGATATTCTGACCCAAAATTACTTATGAATGTGTAATAGCTACAAAGTTCCTTTGGTTAATTAATGTTTTGGTGCAATAAAGAAGGCAATTCGCATTAAATGTTGCCTCATAAAATTTAAACTATTGGATGTTATGTATTGATAGAATTTTGATGGCCTACTAACTCTTTCCGTTATTTGTAAAGTCTGTCGAAATACAGCAAACTATGCCTTTATTTTAGCTTCTCGATCGTGTTGGCCTGAATTTATATATTTACGTAGACCTTACGCATAAATCCGCCTATTTGATGCGATGACGGTCATGGTTGCAGTCACTCTTATTATAATAATGAATTTATATGCGTTGACCTTAAACCTTTGTTATCATGGATATAACCCAAATTGTACTAATTTAATAATGACTACAGCATGCCATTTATTTAATTAATTTTAAATCGTTATTAGCAATAAATGTGTACATACACTTATGCATATTTACAGAGTTCGTCCCGAAAGGAATGCAATTAAATTTCCCGCTCCGCTCCAATTGGTCGGAATGGAATTAAACCACTTGGAATAGGGGGGGAGGTCGTAAGCTTTGCCGCAAAACTGATGTCAGTGCTCTCCAAGCTGTAGAAGCGGCAGGGCGTCAGTTGTTGTAAACCTCTGCGCGCCGACAATGTCACAAAAAAATGGAATTGATCGAGCAACGTTACGCGATTACTAAGTTGTGTGCTAAACTGAAAAAATCTCTTGAGAACACTAGGAAAATGGTTCGTGACGCTTACGGGGACTGACTCTGCTCTGTCCTAATCACAAGTTTCGAGGTGTTTAATGGCCTTAAAGGAGGACAGGGAAGAGGTTCACGACGAACAACGGCCGGACGGCCATCAACCAGCAAAACTGACAACAATGTGGCTCGTGTTCGGCAATTGTTGGACCATCAATTGTGTATCAAGACGGTTGCCAGTGAACTGAACTTGTCGTTTACTGTCGTGTTTCGTACTGTTACTGAAAACTTAGCGACGAGGAAAGTGTGCGCGTCAAGCTAGTGCTCAAGGTGGTTGCCACAACGCGCCGTGAGTCCGTGAGTTCTTGGGCAAACACCAGGGGCCAACGCTGCCCCACCTCCCCTATAGTCCTTACTTCGCCCCAGTAAAAGTATTTTGTTTCCTCGGATTAAGGTAGCCCTGATAGGGACCCATTTTTCGTTCATGGAAGAGATAGAATCAGCCGTGACGAAGACCATGCGAGAGGTCCCCGAAGACGCCTTCCAGGGCACGTTCTAGTCATGGTAGAGTCGCTGGAAAAAATGTGTGTAGGGGCCCAACGACAACTCTCTCCATCTGCACGAGCCGCAGCATCGGAGTGTATCGGAGAATTAGGAGTATAAAACTATTTTATTTTAGGCAAAGGAATAGAATTCGGAAAATGGCACATGATAAAAAAATGGTTCTTTTTTCTAGCGCAATCACGAGGGTACACGATCATGGTTTTCTTTTATTCGTGAATAGCGAGAGGGAAGAACGATCGTTTAAATCTGTGTGATAAGGCTTAATTTCCCTATTTAATCTCGTTTCAGTCTGCCGATATAGTCTGGGTTTCAGGAAATTCCATCGATAAAACTCGAGCGCCATGTATCTTTTTAAAGGCTTTGTCTTACTCTACTCATTCTTAGGGATTGAATGGGCTACCAACCTAAAGTTTCCCAATAACGCGATCACAAGGAAATTTATCTAGATATATCTCATTAACGATTTTAAATACCAACTCAATTATTAATCTCTGGTTTGTCACTGTTTGGTGCTGCTTCCCTCAGCACAAGATCTTCTCTGAATCTCTTCTCTGAAACTTCTTCCTTCCTAAACTTGTTTTCCCAAGGTTTCGAAAAGGGAAATAAAGTGTCTCATTCTTGTATTCTTCCTCATCCTCCTCCTTTTCCATTCGAATAGGGACTTTAAAATACTATTACAACCTCAGAACAATGCCGCCTTGATCGACCCGCTGATGGAGTATGGTTCTAAGCCGGCAGGGAGTGAGGGTAAAGGAGGGGGAGGAGAGTTTTAGGGGTTGCAGTGGAGTCCGGAGAGGGAGGTGAGATGGAGGGAAAGACCCTTCTGAACTTGATCGAAGAATGCGTGGGGGTACAAAGGAAGATAAATGTTGGATGTAAGGGTGCTCCGAGGTGGGGAGGGGGGAAGAGAAAAGATGATCAACTCCAGATCAATGTTTGCATTTCGATCGATACGAGGAAATCTGTTACCCTGACTACTTCCCGACGCCTTGCTCTTATCTGCAAGTCAATTCGTTGTCTCCATGCAGGGTACGTTATGCTCCTCCCTCTCGACCTGACTCTGTTATTTAGTCCTATTGTGATCAAGTCGTCTCAGGCTGCTACACCTTGACGAGCTCATTCAAGGAGGTTGTCTCGAGCGTTGAGCGTTTGCCGATTTGCTGATTGACGTTGATTTTTTCCAAATAATCGAAAACGAAGGATCGAGTGATTCCAGTGTTGTGTTTTCTGGAAAAATATATTAAAGAAATGCGATCGGTCGTTTTTTGTCGGTTTATACAAAAATTAGAAAAACATTCCCTTTATGACTGAAGTATTTTCTTGAATTTTACGTTGGTAGTGAATTAATTAAGTTTACTTTACTTTTACCTCGAGTAAACCCGTAAATTTGTTTTCCCTTTGGACTGGGGCTCTTCCCAAAACAGTTGTGAAAGACTATATTCAAAACCCGAAAAAAAGTCAACCTGAGTAAGAAGTGTTACAATTTTCATGGAGTATTAAGAATCACTGGAGAGATTTGGTCATATTGTATTTAAATATACTTATGGTGTTAAAAATGTAACTAATTGAAAATCAATAATAACCGTGGTCCAACATAGTAATCAATCAGATGATATGTGAGGCCAGTAGCAATCGATTGCCTGTACTTTTTTCACTGTAATTTTAGTATATTGTTGCGATATATTACCCTAATTACCCTTTATAGTAACATGGCACTTGTCACCGCATTGGTTTCAATATATTTAAAATTTAATTGAAAACCTTCGTCATCGTAAGTATTTTCAAGATGAGCAATTAACTTCGTTCAATGAATTGTTATTCGTTCATTGACAAACCGTCGATTTGAACTATGAAGAGGACTATTTTGCTTTGGTAGGATGAATAGGGCAGAGTATTAGGTTGAATTTAATGCTGATATTAGTAGCAGGAGTGACATTAAAATTTTCCTCCACTTAATATAAATATATACACTTAATATAAATTAATATAAAGTCAAAATACACTAGAGTACCCGTAACTAGGTATGTACGCGCCAGAAGATATGCAGGGATCAAGAGGCTACCTGAGGGTTTCAGTAAGCCAAACTTTTCACTGACAGCTACTGAGAGTGACAACAAAACCAAAGTTCATATTCAAAGAAATATAATAGAACGATGAATATAAGGAGATGTTGCACTTTTCCACAGATTTATTAAAACGTACGACGCGTTTCAACTCACAGAGTCATCATCAGGCACAAGACAAAATTAACAGTGAGGAGTCCATATTTATATATTGAGTCAGAACTCAATATATAAATATGGACTCCTCACTGTTAATTTTGTCTTGTACCTGATGATGACTCTGTGAGTTGAAACGCGTCGTACGTTTTAATAAATCTGTGGAAAAGTGCAAACTCTCCTTATATTGATTATGAACAACTTCCACGACCTTAAGCCTGAATCTGTTGAACTTATAATAAAATGACTTCGCGCTTCACGCTTTTCAGAGCATTCTTTGCCATCTCCGGTGAATTTTCGAATGATACTCTTATTCCATGGGTACGATTTGTGAGAACCACCAGATTAAACATAAGGGCTCAGTTTCACTTCATAGCGTACGATTTTCGTGTAATTTGGGGTAAACTCCTCGTGTTTAATTATAGGGACTGTGATTGTGGAGAAACCTAGCAGCATTGTGATGACCTTCAGCAATTGCCGAGTTCCAGACTATTCCGATCTCTCTCCCTACAACTGTCACCTGAATGCAAATCGAGTGGTTTTCCCACCAGTAGACCAATTTGGAAGCCTATCTCTCACAACGCTCCTCTGAAAGCCGTTATCTGCGAGGCTCTCATACTATCTCTTTCTCTCTCTCTCTCTCTGTCTCTTCCTCGTACTTCCCATCATTTTTTATGGGAGGATTGAATCATTGAGGCCTTGAATCAACACTGCAGGGAGATATGTCCTTCATTCGTTATCCAAGAGATACATAAGTCAAATTATATCATTTTAAAATTATTCATTATATAGTTATATTCAATTTCCATTAGCATTCAATTTCTTCTGGTTGAATGAGGAAAAGTGCACAGCAATTGGTAATAGAAAGAGACTAAAAGTCTTTGTATAACCCTTCGCTTTTCCTTTAAGAATATATTTTGGTGGTCTGTGAGAGGATCAGCCGAAGGATCGTCATTGCTTCACATTTAACCTCGTCCTATCCCTTAAGGACTAAAACTCACTCTTCCCCCTCCAGCTCTCAATGCTTTTTGTTTTTATAACAGATTTCCTTCGTGTTGTTGAAGTTAAAGGAATTCAAAAACTGGCAGAACGATAATGCCCCATATAAATAAAAATCAGCCATTCTTATTATGCCTTCATTTTTTATAATGTTTTCAATGACTATTATGCAATAAATATCTTCTGGTAACAATCAGTTTTTCACACAGTATCACGTAATTTACTTCAAAAGGATCCGACAGGTAACTGCAGAGATATGTTTGATAAGGCCTGTATCTTAAAATCTGCTAGTGCCCTACTTCCATTAACCGTATCCTCATTGGCTTAGATCGACGACCCTATCTTAGTTTGGACAGATGTTTCTGATTCCTGGACTTACAACGACTGCTTGGATTTTACATCGCTCATTTATAATTAGTTACTCGTAAAATCAAAAATTTGAGAGACCTTTATCCCTCCGCTCACCGAATTCGAAGTCTTAAAACGACTCGATCGAATATTCCCCGGGATTCCTATCTGGCGTAGTTACGGTGACGTTGCTCAAGGCAGATGGGTATGGGAAGATCCCGAGTCTTGGAATGGCCATTTCGGTGTGGGGAGGAGTGAGTAGTGAGTGGGGGAGGTGAAGGGTTTGGAGGTGTAGGCAGAGGTCGGGCGTTTGGTCGAAACGGGGGGGACGGGGTGACCGCCACATGGTTGGCGCGGAGCCGTCGGGGCGTGACCTGCACTTTATCGCCCGGATTATTGGAGGCTCGTGTGCAGTTTGAGTGGGCAGCGGGGAGAGGGGGAGAGTCTGTGTTTGGGTGCGATAAGGAAGCGGGATACGCGGGCCATCGGAGACCGAGAGGGGGGGGGGGCGATTAAGAGAGGCAGGGTGGACCGGGGCGTGAATGTGGGGGTTGCAAGGAGAGCCCCGAGTGCGGCGGAGTGCGTTATGCGACGCTAAGAGAAACGGGGAATAACGTCGCGCTGAAGTAATATAAAATGTGCGGCGGAATGGCTCCGTGTTGGGGGAGGGGTTCGTTTGCGCGTGTGTGTGTGCCCGGGTTTGTGTTTGAGGCGTGGGGTGGGGGCGTGGAGGGGTGGCGGAATACGAGAGTGGTGGAATATTTAGGAGGCGGTGGTGGGGGGAGGAGTAAATGGCGTGCCGGCATTTCCAATTCAGGAAGGGATGTGGTTATGAAAAACTTGTTAATGCTCGGAGTTAATGCGCGGCTCTTTGATTTCGGGCCGGATGCGGTGGATTGCAGAATTATGTAATGGATTCATTTCTAATGGTAAAAATAGATGATGAACGATTGTTTCATATTCAATTCTATGTTTGTTTTTTTCGACGTGGCAATAAATTCGAAAATTTATCACGGTGCGGCGCCACTTAGGTAAAGGAAACAGCTCTTGGTGGAAATTTTCAGCTAATGTTTTGGAAGGCTCTCGCGGCTTAAGTACGTTCCAATGAGTTTATTTTTCCGGGACGTGTCAATTGGATTTTAAAAGTTCGGATTTCAGTGTAAGTATAACGCCATTAAATTTTAATCGAACAAATTTAAAGGATTTAGTTGAATCGTTACAATTTTTGGTTTTAACGTGATATAGAATTTCAAGAGTAATTTTTTTCTTATTTGCTGATTCGTTTTGTCTTCATTCCAATATGTCATTGAGTCCTATCATTATAACTGGGATTATTTCCTATGGAGATTTTGTCATATTTCCATGAATGTATTGTAATTTGCTTTCTCTGGAGGGATATATTTTATAGCTAGTCTTGTTCACATAAAATGTGGGCAGGAAGTCTCCGAAATTTTATTGAAGTCGTCCATCATTTTATAGGACAACTTATTCTCCAAAAGACATGTTTCACAGTTTTGATAAAATGTATCCCCATTACGCGGTATCCTTAATGATAAATTATATTAATCTCGGGGAATAATTCCTCTACTTTTACCAAGATAAAAACCATTCCGAAAATTTCTCTCTCGAAATCAGCGAAAGTCAGCGTTGTAGCGGTTTTCTTTTTAATGAAAGTGGGGTGATACTTGAAGGCATTCATCAAAAATGTTATTATATATTTAATGTAATATATATTAAAAAGTAGACACACTTTGCAATAATTTATCACCGAGTTCGGCTTTAAAAGGATGTTGAAGTTTTAAAAATTAACATTGTCATTATAAATTGACGTCAAAGCGTTGTATGGCCATGTTGGCAATTAATTCTTACGTGAAATTCCATGTTACCATACAAGCAGTACTTCAAAAGTTTCTAAGACGAGTTATCTCCAAAATCCAAAAATTTGCCCTGTGAGTTTGTTTCATTTTTCTGTGTGTCTGTTTCTGTCTCTTTCCTCGATCAAAATTTTGTAAAGTATTCCTAGAAAATTTATCATCAATGCTTTTCTTGTTCAATATCGATTATCATGCTAAAATGGTATTTCAGCTCTCTTCAGCATTTTCCGTTTCTTTTCCTCTTCCTTTCCGTTTCTTCCCCATAATGCTTTCCGTACTTTCTTTTCACCTCTCCCACTGCAACGCATTTATCCGCTCTTTTGTTAGCCGAGGACTTCGGTTACCGTGGCAACCGAGTGTTGTGCGTGGACGGGGAGCGCGAGAAACTCGTAAATTTCTGAGGCGCGGATAATGAGTTTCCTCCTCTGACGTTAGCTGCTGCGGCCCTCGTGGTCACTGTACATCCCCCCCTGCCCTTCCCCACCACCGAACCCCATTTCCTCCGCACCACCTTCTTATTCTCCCCTACCTCTTCAACTTCTCGACATTCCCCTTTCCCTTCATGCGATCTCCCCCATTCCATTCTCTTCTCGACCTTCTCTGTACTCCCTTCCACCCCAGCCTTTCGTGATCTCCCCTTCTCCACTACCTCTACTCCCTTCCATGAAAGCATTGACGCCTCTTATTTTTTCTAGACACCATAAGGGGAAAACTCTGCTAGGATGAGAAAACTGGGCGTGAGGAACTTGTGGGTTAGCGCATGTTAGCAATTCCCCAAACTTCTTCGCCTCGAAGACGTTTGCTATCAAAAGACAACAACACGGTGAATCCGCCATATTCGTGTCCAATTATCGCGTGGTCTTATTCTCATGTGCCTACCGGAAATTTGTTTTAAATGCGTTTACCGTATATTCCATAGACTTTTTAAGTATAGAGTGTAGCACTCAATTCTATCGTCCTACTTTTTAGTTTTCATCGCTGAAATTGAATCTTCTTTAACGAGCGTTCGGCTTAAACCCAAGGGAAAAAATTAAAAAGGGGTTTATTCATTGCTTTCTCTGTTTGTTTGTTTGTATGGATAATTTCCAAGTTCCTTGCGTTTACAAATTCTCTTCCTAGCTCAAATTAAAGTGTAATTATGGTCAGTTCACACACCATATAGATACGGCTACGAAGGAATTCCACTGATAACCAAATAATCTCATTTTACCAATAGTCGAATATACCAGATATTTTTTATTCATACATAAGCATGAGCGCTTATTTTATCCATCTAACGTCACGTATCTAGAATTAATATGTTGATACTTGACAAATGTGTAAATGTAGCCTTATTTTAAATGTAATTCGTTATATTTATGAAATTGGTAATAATAAATACTCAGGATTCCTCTTAAGACAAAATTTGCTCAAATCCTGAACTTGGCAAGTTTGGCAACAATTTCGGCAATGTCCTAGCAATATTCTTACGAAAAATTCCGTGGTGTAAATTCATGGCATTCTTCCGTGCAAGAAAACAGTAACTGCTCCTTTTATCGCTCAAATTAAGGAATCTTTTGAGTGTTTCGACCGCGTAACGGCGAAGAAATTTAATGACGGAATCTCAGCTTCCTTCGCCAGTGTAATTTTCGTAAGCCTCAATCACGAGGCAGTAAAAAGAACAAGAAGGCAAAAGATATAGCCTTTATATACGTGACGAAGAATAAAAATTTAGGGAATAGCTTTGACTGCATCCGAATCTCTGTTTCATTAGCACACAGTCGTTTCGTGTCCTACAGCACTCCTTGGAATAAAATCTTCATTTCTCTCTACCACCACTCGCCCTTCTTTCTCCTCACTCTTTTCCGTCTGAGCTTCTTTCGTTTCCTTTTGCTTTATTGATTATTTTGTTACAACGGCGTAGTTATTTTTTACGCTTATTCATATTCTCATTGAACGCTAAAAATACCGCAATTGAAGTGATCATTGAGTTTTGCGGTTCCCTTCCCTTTTTGTTGTTATCAAATGGCAAATTTCTTAAATCCTAGTGGTGAAGTGATCAATAATCTTTACTTTCACTCTAGAATATGTTCTGTCCCATAAAACTGACCCTCACGTTCGTGGCATTCACCATCAATTGCCATAACACGAGATTATCTCTGGGATTCATAACGGAAAAAATCTACTTTGAACGTGGCATAAGATAGCTTAGACTCGAGTCATTTCACTTCGTAATCAGCAATGAAGTAAAACAATATTCCATTCCGACAGGTTACATTCTCCGTGTAGTCTCTTAATTATAGATTCTCATAATAGAAATAGCCTACTAAATATGTTTGGGAAACAAGAAAAATTTAATACTACATAGATAAAGTAATATTTAGAGTTTTTGTTAAGTAGATCGTTTTGAATTTAACCCTGAACTCATTTGGGCGAGAAAAAAAACGTTGGTTGGTTAATTTTTTCGTCAGATCCACCGGATTATGCGAAAACAGCCCACAGCCCCTTTGTCGGGAATTCTAATCCCGATCTATTTGTTAATCCCACTAGGTGTTGCCCTTAACCCCGCCAGAGTAGTCGCGAGTAGATGTGGTAGATAAACAGGGGTGGTGGATTCCCTTGAGCCGTACTAATCTGAACTCTATTACGCTCCAGCCTTTCGGCGTTCTCTGTCTTCCCTCCGTGTTCGCCTACTAACACGGCCGCGCCCACCTTATGCCATTCTTCTTCTTTATCCTTTCGCATAAACTCTAAGTTTACTTTATCTTTTAGCTTCTTTATTCGCCATCGCGGCCTCTGACGTAAACTATCTCATCCTTTAATTCGAGCTCTCGCTTACACCGTCAGCCACCCTGGCCCTCTTTTTCACGAATTAGCCGAAAGGGGTCTTAATTTGAAGTTACTCCGGCTTCAATCCGATATCTCCATTGCCGCCTCACAACTAGTCGCTCAGAGAGTCAGCCACCCACGTCTTGCCGAAGTCTCATTTGTAAATCTTATCTTCTTCTTCCTCCACCTTATCTTAACGGCTTTCACCTTCCTGCTATTTCTAGCTTCGCGCGATCCTTGGCCTCTATTTATCTTCAATCTCCCTTCCATTCTCTTTTGTCCTGAAGTGCTCTTAAAACCCTTATCCTCTTTTTAATTCTTTATCAAACGGTAGGCCATGATTAAAGTATTCCCATTACGACCCGGATGAGGCGCACACAAAACCTGTTCCGCTTCGCATTCTTGATTAATCGTAAAAGGGTATCCCGAAATCCAAAGGAGAAGGGTGGATATATCTCCCGTAGCCAAATTTATCGTACTTTTTGGAATTCAGGTCTCCTTTACGCTTACGTCTACTTCTGCGCCATATCCTACGAGTCGCCCCATGAGCGTTTGCCATAGGACTTAATGATATCAGCTTTTATTGTGCCATTGTGGGTAAATGTGAATAGTTCCCAGCAGTAATCACAGATGAGTGCATTTGAAGACTATGATAAACGTTCCTCGATTACCATTATTTGAGTGCTTGACTTTGGATTTATGTTTAAATGAATGATGGGGATCCATTGTTGATTTGTTATAATGATCTATGAAGTTAATTTACGTGGTTTTTAACTCAAAATTGTAATGATATATTGTGTTATTAATAATGTTTTAAACCGATTCGATGAACTGCTATAATTTTTTAGCATTTATTAATTTTTGGGCTACTTTTACGGATACTAGTGCGAATCATCAAGCATACTAAGTAACACGTCATGGTTCTCATCCTTTATGTAGGGTCAGGCAGAAGAAGTAATCGTTTTTTGTGTATGAATAGGTTTATATTTGTCACCATCAGCCAAATACTGAGAGCTCTTTTAAGTCCCATTTGATTTACCAGCATCTGTTGGTATGACTTTCGATACCATTGTTTACGCAAGAGGAGACTAGTTAAGAAAGGTTTTTTTAAGATGGCGCTACTAAAAATGCCTGAGTTTTTTCCTTGCAAGTAGAGGATTCTTCAAATTATAATTTGCCGTTATTTAAAAAATAACAATAATTTTGAATTTTGTGAAAATTTGCATTGTACTGATCCGTGGGAAGAGAAAACTTCCCAGAAAGTCGACGCAGGCAAAAAGGGCAAACATGATTTAAAATGTTTTATGTAGTTTGTAACCGTTGCAGTAACGAATTCATCAGAAGTAGAGTGGAATTAAATCCGTTTTACATTTAAAATGTTATTAGAAAAATTAATCACTCTTATCCCCTTCGTATACGTTCTATTTAATTGTATAATACACATCTCTTTTCCGTCAAACATAGCCGTCTGAAGTTATCTTTTATATACCTATCTAAATATTTTGAAAATATCATGGACATCTTTTATTTTTTGGCATTATATTTTAAGAGTTCATTAGCAGTTTTTTTTCAATAGCAGTATTTTATCATTTGAAGTAGGGGTACGTACTGCTAAAACTAAAAAAATACCGCCAACTGCCTTACTTCATGAATTTTTCTATGTTTTATTTGACAATGCTCATTTTAGAAATCAGTGGTTCCTTCTTGAATGAATAACCTCAATTTAAAAATGGCTTACTCCACTGTAGAGGATAAAAAGTCCAAAATTGGATGACGATACGGAACTATAATAAATGTGTCATATATAACACGAATAAAACCGGAGAATTGTTATTCAAATGCTGAAAATTAATTTATTTTAAGAAAAATAAAAATTCTTTTTAATAATATTTAAACAAGTTTTACGCATAAACAGCTGTAAAAATTGTATCGTATTGATGAAATTTCTTCCCTTTAAATTCTTCCTAATGACTGGTCAAAGAATGTGGGAGTAAACACAATTCCTCTGGCTAAGAAATTCGAGAAAAAAGTATTAAATCTTATTGAGAAGAATAATTACCGAGGGGATATTTGTTTAATTAAATGAAATTTGCATTCTGTGACTAGAATTAGTTTTTTTAGTTGACCACCTAGTTATATAAATCCAACAAAATTAATGTTATTATTTCAGACATTAATATTTGTTCCATTCATGGCATTGAAATTAATACTATTATAAAAATACGCGAAAGCGTATTTCATGAATATTAACAGTTCAGTATAACATGTAGAATGACCAAGGTAAAAAAAAAGCCCAGCGTCGTATTACGTCGCAAAAACATCTTATGAAAAAATATTTCCGGCCTCGTTTTTTCAATTTGAATTTCCCATGATGCCCACATTTCCTCCGTGAGGCGCACTTTTTTGCGGCAAGTCATGTGCTCACATCCAGCCGTAAATTTGTATTTATTTTTTTCATGAATTCAGCTCCCCCTAAACTGCGGTTTTTGTTCCTGCTCTGTTTTATTTCGCGGTCTGGAGCGCGTAATATTCTCTCGTCCAAAGCTTTCACTCACCCTAAACTTCCCCACCTCTACACAGATGACATAGAAGCGAGCCGGTTAAGTGTCAAGTTGTGTGAGAGGGTGTGTATGTCCGTGTGTGCATGTTTATGTTATATGAATAGATGTTTGTATGCGCGTATTTATGTTGAAATGAATTTACGACTATGTAGATGTAAGTAACATTTGGGTGTGTGTGTGTGTATATATATATATATATATATATATAGATGATTTCTTCGCAGTAACACGGAAGTGTTAAATAAAAAACTTAGCAACACACAACATGAGAACACATAAAAGGAACGTCACGTTATATCTTGATAATTTCGACGTCAGTCGAAATTATCAAGATATAACGTAAAAAATTTGATAGTTGTGTCTCTCCAAAAACCTACTTTAACCGGTAGATTACCTTATAATAATATATTATTATTATTATTATTATTACGTAATCTACCGGTAGGTTTTTGGATGGACACAACTATCAAATAAACATTTTGTAACTCCAAACAAAACCCAATCCAGCAACCTAATCTACATCTGGTCCCTCTTCATATCCGCGTACTTCTTTCCTCCCTTCATCCCGTCTAACATCCCTATCCTGTTCCTGCCCTTCCCTCGCTTTCCCAACATTCTCCCCTCTATTATCTTCTTCAAGATTCCACTACCGTTGAATACGCCTTTCATCCATTTTTACTGCCTCCATAGGATTTCTCTCAAAAACCCCTCTCCTCACCCATCATCTCCAGTTCTTCTTTATTTGTTTTCCTTTCGGTCCATTTCACCTTCTCCATTCTCTCCACACCCACATTTCAAAAGCCTCCAATCTACGTCTATCCTCCTGCTTCAGTGACCACGTTTCCGCGCCGTACATAGCTACGCTCCAAATCAGAGTTTTTACGAGTCTTTTCTTAACATCCCTACTCAACGTCCCCGTCATCAACTCCCTCCTCCTTGAGAAAGCCTCCTTGCCTAGCGCAATTCTTCTCCTTACGTCCCTACTACTTTGACCGTATTGGTCCAAAACACTTCCGAGATATGTAAACTGTTCTACCTGCTCTATTTTTTCCCGGCCTATTTTAATATTTAATTAACCTTTTTCTTTCTGGAAAATCGCATAACCTTTGTTTTATTAATATTGATTCTCATCCCATATTTATCGCACTGAACCTTCAATTCACTCAGTAATGCTTGCAACCCCTTGGCTGACTGAGCAACTAATGCTTGGTCATCAGCAAACCTAACCGATTTTACGAATTCCCCTCCGACTTTCATTCCTACCTCCAGTTCTTCCCATGCCTCTTTAATCATATCCTCCACATATACGTTGAACAGCACCGGTGAGTATGGGCAACCCTGCCTTACACCTCTTCCTAACACTACCCGGATGGGTAGTGTTAGGACTACCTCGGGTAGGTGGGACTCTCCGTTCCCCACTCGCACCCGAGCAGTCTGAGACATGTGCAGGTTGCGGATCAGTCTCCAATCCCTCCAATCCATTCCTATTTTCTGCAATACACGCATTATTTTTTCCCAGTTCACTCTATCAAACGCTTTTTCGAAATCTAAAAACAGGCAAAAACGTCCTGATTGTATTTTATATTCCTATCGATTAGTGATCTCATTACTGCAATGGCATCACGTGTACCTAATAATATATATATATATGTATATATATATATATATATATATATATATATATATATATATAGATATAAATATTTATTTATAAATGTGTGTGTTTGTAAACGAACTTATAGTGGTCAGTTGTTGTTTTAATACCAGTGGTTCCAATCCAGGCCTGAAAAGATTTTGAGCATTTTCGGATTGAATTCGACCTCATTCCATCTTCTTCGTCTTATCATGTAGTCATCATTTTGGTGTTTTTTATTTCTATCCTAATCATTTTCACCCTATAAGGACTGCTGTTTAGATTGTATATCTACGGATCATTTGTTTTAATCTCCGCTCGCTTGTATAATTGGGCCAGAATCCGGCAATTTCATATTTTAGTTTTTTAGGTTGTTCACTACCACCTTACCTCACAAAAATTGTTTTTTTTTGGTTGATTCGAAATAATATTTATTGACATTGTGCGTTTTCCACCATTTTCACTGAAATGGGTTAATGCTTGTGCATATTTGATCTAATATCTTATCATTTTACAGACAAATGCTTTTTTATATACGGTTCTCATTAAACGAATCCGTGATGGCGTCTTTTGGATCTTTTGAAAACATAAAAAAAAGTGTTTTGTGTTTTTATGACCTTAGTCAAAAGAATATGAACTTGCATTTTTTTAATTTGACGTGTAAAAATGAATATTGCAATTTATAAATTTAATTGAAAATATTTTTTTTGTTCAAATATTTTTGTCATGTAGAAGACTTTTACGGAAGTGCCAATGCTTTTAATTCAAGCTATTATTTCGAAATATAATGATTTTGTTTTCGAAAGATTTCCTATTTATTTTAGGTATATTTTTAATGACGTGTACAAATAAGGGTTGTGAATAAATTGTTGTGTACACGGGCGCCGGTGCTTTCAAATGTGCCAATGATTGGTTAGGAAATACTGAAGGGGCACTGCACCTCCTCTTGAAAACTATTCCTCTAATGATCTCATTGATATCAGTATCGCCTGGCGTTCTACCCAATCCCTATTTTGAGTGATGCTCGAGTGATTACTTTATTAACGAAACCTTAATATTCGTTAGCTTTCTTGTCTCGTTAATTTGAGTTGAGTATAATTAATCAGTAGCGGAAAGAGATTCGGCGTCAAATATTTTCGTTATAAATGGTTTGCCGTAATAAAGTGAAAGAGATATCTTTAGGTAGCAATGTACCTTGATGTTGTTGGCCTTGAGTACCCTGATATTGTTGGGTTGATCGATCGATCCGCTCATTACAGCATCGAAATTCCTGTGGGAATATCAGCATGTGGGATATTAATTAATAAAATTAATAACTCCTCTCTTGAGACTGAGGTGGAGTGAGAGCGAGCGGAAGAGAGGGTGAAAATTAACTCGAGAGGGAGCGGATTGTGGGAGAGAGAGAGAGTGAGAAGGATGGGGGAAGGAGGGTGGCAAGGGAGAAGAGAGCGGTAGAGAGGAAGGGGGAGAGGTTGGAGGTGCCGACCTTAGCACGAGCGCGCACACATGACACCTCCTTATCGGCCGCCCTGCCCTCTGCTTGATAAACCTCCGCCGCAGCGGGACGGCCGTCCGTGGACGGCCTCCTGACCGTCCCGAGGTGACCTCTCGCGGCGCAGGGGGACGGAGGGGGAGACGTAGGTGTGCGTGCGTTCGCCTTGTCACGCCGTGTGACCGAGGAAATTACTTCTCCCCGCGTTGTACACGGGGCGTCCCTTCCGCGGCAAAGCCTCCTCCCGCAAACATCGCTCGCGCGTCCTCGTTACACCGTGGCCTTATTGCGGCTCGGCCTGGTAGCGAAGTGATGATGACCGCCGTTTTGCTTCCTTATTTTCCTATAAATTTGAAATGGTTGTATTATGCATTCATTCTCTTTCTCTGGCCTTGTTCCTTTCTCGTGAACTATCTAAAATTATGAACTCTGAGCTCATTCTACCGAATCATCCTTTGAATTATTTAATGGGTTTCCAACTGGACGCTTGAAAGCTGAAAGGCATTAATAACTAAGGTGTATTAGTTACGATTATTTAAAAGATGTGCCTTGGCAAGCGAATATATTTGACTGGCTTGAAGTAATAGGCCTTCTAAGTAAGTAATTATTATGCCATAAACAGCATTTTTTAGCTTATTTCATTCAAATATTTTTTATTTAAATTCTTAAAAATGTGCAACTTAGTTTAATTTCATATTTTTCCTTTGGTACTCGAGGTCAAGCGATTGGCTTTTTTTTCATTAATGTTTTCGCTTGCATTCCATGAATTGTCCTCAAATTAAATCAATAATAATTTACTGCAAATATTGTTATTCTTTAATGTTGCCTGAAGCAGCTGTAAATACGATTCACGTTGGTAGAATATTGAAAATATGCAATGTTATCCTCAAACATAATTCAGTGTCAGAAGTTTAATGATCTTTCTTGAAGAATGAACTACTCGTATCTCCCACTGTGCGTGAGATATTTTATGACATACTTTGCATCTGCGGAAAACCGTGTTTGGATAGGCCTAAGTCCTAAATAACACGATAGAGCCATGATGAAAGGAAACAGTAGGATTCCACCATAGCTCAGCGTACAAGTATGGGTGAAGGGCAAGGCATAGACATAAAAAACACGTGAATTACAAAGGAAGCAAAGTTTGCCGAGGTATCATTGAGTTCTGTTATGAATTTATTAAAGGTCCGTTAAATGTCCACAGAAAATATGCATATAAACTTGCGTACACCTGAATGAGACTACTGGTGACTAAAAGAGAAATTCGTTTCAGCAAGAGCCAAAATTAAATTTCGGAATGTCTAGTTTTGGCCAGTCATCTCAATTAAACTGACAACGGTGTCCAATAATGGAATTCTCCCACAGGACCCTTGCAAAAATGTTGAAGGGTGAAACTCCAAAAAAGGAATATTAATGTATCGCATTATACTTAAAAGTTTTAATTGCATTTATTTTGTTACGCGCAATTACTTATCCTTGTCAAATATAGGATCGCAGTTGTTAGGTATGCTTCCCTATTAATTGACACTTAGTTTTGCGTAAACCCTTACTATAGTGGTGACTTTTGGTTTAAATATATTTGAGCGATCATAAATAATTCCTGGGGAGAAGATAGAATCGAAAAAAACTCTTAGTCAAATGATAATATTCCTCTGACCCTCTTCCGTCAATCCTTTAAATATTCCACCAGTCCTGAACGAAGCATCATACCCGTCGCCAGTTGCCTTGTAATTCCCCATGACCCTCCCTTTCTCATCATTTCCCCGTGGTGAAAGATCAAGCCGTATTCCAGTTTTCTAATTCAGCCATTCCCCATCATTTTCTTCACCGCAAGATGCCACCCCCACCGGGGGGCCTTCACAGCCGCTCCTTCCAACTCTTGCTGCGGTGACCCTTTCTCCGCCCAACCCCGCCTCACCATACTCCTTTCTCCGAGCTGATGTGCCGCGACTCCTGGGTCTCCACCACCCCTCAATCCAACCACTCCCCAATGGTACACAACAATTCTCTCCTCCTCCGCACCCCTTCTCCGCGCCCACACCTCCTTCAATCGCAGAATAAAAGAATCCATCGGATTTCAAATCCCTTCTCTCCCTCCCTTCCTGTTTAACCCTCAGTCCCCCCGGGATGGGCGGCGCCCGCGATGCAAATAAACCCCCATCCCCCCTCTCCCTCCAACAGACGACGCCGGGCGATATCGGCGGTGCAAGCGCACCGATGCACACGCTGTGTGCCGTGGCTGAGGGGGTGTGGGCGCCGGGGACGTCATTCTGGCTCCCGGTGTCGACGCATCTGTTTGGCGATTGCAAATTGTCTGCGCCGCGCACGCAGCGGGAGCCTCTCACTCTCTCCTGCACCACTTCGCCCTCTCTCCTCCTTTCCTCTCCCTTTTTCGGCCGCATCCTTTCTCTTCCACTTCACTTTTATTTTAGCCAGGTAGATGGATTATTTACATTACCGAGAACGGTAAACGTTTTCTGACTTACTTTAAAAAAAGTGATGAATTTGATATTATTTTTATGTGAAGGTTAACTCTTATTTTTACCATTGCAATCCAGCGGAGCAGTTAATACTTTCGTGGCTGTCGTCATTCATTGAGAAATATTTATTTCCTATAAACACGGAAAAATGATCACGTACATATGCTCTCCTGTATATCCATTATTCATGTAAAAAACTTTCATCCTGGATAAAAATTGAATGTCTTCGGGAAGAAGATGATTTTGAACAATATCGGTCGTAACGTTTCAAATGAATGAATGAAATTTAGCCTACATTCTGAAAAAAAACGAATAAAATATTTAACTAATTTTCATAGTTATTCAAATTAATACCGAATTTATATGTGAATTGTTTTGTTATTTCTTAACCTCTTTTAGTTTTTTCTCGGCAATTTTAATGATATCTTTGTCTTTTGTAACGTTTATAAACCCAGTAATTGCTTTTAATGTTTTGTTTTTTCCCTTTTTTCTATTAAGTCGTCATTATTACCAATTTTGACTTTTTTAGTTTCAGAGAATCAGTAATGTAACCAGCATTAACTTCAGGAAATTATTTCATTGTATATAAAATTTCATCATACAACAAATATTTAACCATGGAAATAATGAGCTCTATAATAATATTAAGATTGCGTTGAAACAAAATGCTGGCGTGATGGCGTTTGAGGGTTTTAGTAATAGTTTAGAATTACTTTCCAAGTTTTCCATCATAATTTCAATTGCTTCCTTAGTCATAATGTAATAATATTTGATAGCTTTGGTGTTGTTCCTTTGTTGTAATAACGACTTAACTTTATCTTAAATTTCCACATATTATAAATTCAATATACAGATAGTTTTCCTGAATCAAGCAATAGCTTAAATGCTAATCGATATCATTATTATCTTTGTCGCTGAATTATTTGAAATAGTTATAATTGGTTTGGAAGTTTATATTTCTGGGTATTACTAACAGTTTTCTATCGAGCGTTACTTTAGGATAAGTATAGAGAGAAACTTCGACCCCAATTTAGAAATCCAATAGCTATGGTCAAATCAAGTAACTGAAGTGTTTATCATTATTTACCACAGTAAAATCTAGGTTGTGCTAAAAAACCACTCGTATTTTGAACTATTAACTTCAATATTCAACATTATATGAAGATTCTTCTCCATGTTTAGAATAGAAACTTATGGATGAGATCTTTTTCAAAGTAAATTCTTGTTTTATTATGGAACTAGTCGAATATCGTAGTTAGGAAAAAATTAAATATATGAATTTTCTCATTAATGAGTTGAGGAAAAATACGAACGCATTTATACCACTCCGGTAGTTGTAGGTATTTATTTGTTCTGACTTGGCCCAGGAATAAATCCGAAGCCAACTTAATATGACTATCCGTTTTGCCGAGATTGCCACTAGGAGAACCAGTTATTGATATTTAGAATCCAAGTGGTGTGCATTCTCATATCATGTTTGCAGAGATCGTGATTTGAGGAAATAAATCATCATTTCAGAATATATGAGTGTTCGCTGCTGCGAGGGATATTTTTCGTCTTCCGATTTCTCAATGTGCCTCCGTTACTTTCAAAACACTTTTAGAGAATAAATAGTGGGACCCTCAAAAAGGTCAAAGATATGTGGCGGCAAGACGACGAGAAGGAAAAGGGGAGGTAGGGAAAGATGACATTTCAAAGAGAAACTTTTTCCAATAGAACCTGGATCTTTGGTAGACTATTTTGAAAGCAATGCTGTATATGCCGATACCTTTTTCAATTCAAAAGTGTATATCTCTGAGATAAAACTGAAAACTTTATATTAAAAATACCCTATGCGATATAGTAGAATGTATATGAGTATTACTCGAGTGCATTTCAAAGAATTTCTTTAATGTGTAATGAAGGAATAAAAATTAGAGATATTCAATCTTTTACTTTGATTTATTAAGAATTAAAATTAAAAATTTGGGTGATGTTATCAAATAGGCACATATATTAACGAATATTTTTTAATTTACTAAAATTTCCTGGAAAACAGTCTAAAAACTGGTCTTTAGATTGGCATATTACAGGGACCCAAGAAGTATTCACGATGTAAATCGCTGTGTTTAAGAAGAGCGTGCCTTTAATTGTTTTTACTTCAATTTACTTCCACATCGGTGTGATATTATTTATTGATACATTGTTCCAGACATGCATGATCCATTTTGTGTATTTTTAAAAGGCTTGACACCAGTTGAGAGGTCATATAACTATGATGATGGAAATAGTGAGGGTATCAAGGATCTGTGTATATTCTTTTCATGAAAAACGAGATTCCAGCTGTAGTTTTATGAGTGATAAAATGAGAGTTATTTTGAATAACTACTGCCAACTTGGTTATCTGTAGCCAGTTTCCTTAAGCTACTACAAGTCCGTTTACAAGTCATTTTATTTGCACGTGCGGAATCTTCTGATAGTAATGGATAGTGCTGCTCTTGTTTCTTTTCCATACGAAACTGTGTGAATTTAGAAATTTTATATAATGACTTTTCCGAGGACTTCTACATCGACTGAAGTCTGAAAAAGAAGAGAAACGGATTAAGCATCACCCAGACGAGTGGCAGATTTGACGGTTTCGTTACATTCATGGCTAAGGAAAGGTGGCATTACTGTCCGACCTAAAGAGTCTTCATCAATAGGGAAGACATGAGTTTTTATGGTATTATCAAGAAACGAAAAAATTTCCATCACCTTGCCACTTTTTTGGGGAGTGGTGAGACAGACGCGGGGTGCCATTCATAGAGGGTGGGGTGAGGTGGTGTGATGAGGAATTTTGAAACCCATTGGATGTATGTACGGTTTCCGAGGATTGTTCGTTAGCTAGCTAGACGAGTGTACTTGTCGACCGCAAGAGGAAGTCGTCAGTAGCGGAAAATGTGCTCGCCTGGGGGGTTACACCATGGGAGAGGGCGAGGGGAACGGGGTGGGAAATTGGCGCGGAAAGAGTGGAACAAGGGACGTGTAGGGAGCAGTGCTTCTTCAAGACCATTATCGTCAACCGAATAAGAGGGAGGGGGGATTCCACCGCTGGTAGCATACTTGTTTTGCGAGCAAAGTGGAGAACGCGCGTGTCATCCGGACTTAAGTGGTCTCACAGATAACTCGGAGAAATGATTCTGGAACTGACTGGGGGTTTATTTATGATAGCATTGAGTCTGGGAATAAATATCGTATATGAGAAACGGATAACGTGGCGGTCGCGATAAACTTGTATCCTAGCGTCACCTTATCAGGCACTTGTGAATTGTACATTGAAAATCAGTTGATTTATATATTACCACTGGAACCCATTGTACATTAATATATTTACGCGTAAAATAAATCTAATAACTGTTATTACATGCAATGTCATAGGCATTCGTAGTCGTACGATCCGGATTCCGAATCCCGGTCACGGCGAATGATTTTTACACTCTCTAACTGGTGCATTGTCATACATATTAGCGGATGACTCCGTCAAGAGATACTGCTGCGGCATCTTCCGCAATGCCTTGGACTTTGTCTAATGACTTAAATGTTGTAAAATAACTTAAGTGTTAACAGGTGGCTTTAACCTCGTGAACTGTGGCGCTTCGCACACGACTGCGAATGCCTGTGAGATTGTACATACGGTATTTGGTCACAACTTCTTGTTCCTTCCAAGCCCTGAGTGTAAGACACCTCGATCGCTAATATGGCTAATGCACTAAGGGAAACTTGAGGGGTCCGGGTTCGCATCCCGGCCAGGACGAATGATTATTTACACTTCGAAATTGTTGCATTGCAATCTCTTTCTTTCACTGGCACTAGGAAAAATCATCAAAACAAGATGCAACTGTTTAAGATACGTATTATTAATAATGTTTTCCATTTGTACAAAACTTCTTCGGTTGAATGTCCTTATCGATGTAATATTCCATCACCTATGATCTTGGAGAAATGATGATTACACTTAAACAGTGTAAAGTTTTGTTCCGGATCCGCTCGAGGAAATTGCACTTGGTGATAGGATCAGTTGAGAAGAATAGGGTAGGGCCGTGAGGGGTGCGAAGAGTTTAATAGGAGAGTGATATACCCCTTATTGTCCGCTTCCCCCCTTCCACGTTCTCTCCACCCTAATTAAGAATCGCGCTCAGGTTTTTACCGTTTCCCGGAACTCGTTCTTTTGTCCGGATCCAAGTCTTTAAAAAGGGTCTCGGCGCGGTGAGAAGGCGCTTAAGGAGCGGGAAAAGGGTTTGATGGAGGGGCGTGTCCTCTCCCTCCCGCCTCTCTTCCCTTCTGCCCCGATTCCCATATTCTTCTCCTCCTCCCTCAATGCGGATAAAGGACGGGAGTGGAGGGGTGGTGGTGGCGGGAGTGGGAGCGTGCGTGGAAGGGCCTGCCGGGGGGCGAGATGGGATCTGCCGGATGGGATGAGATTCCGTACTGAGGGAGGAAGTGAGAGAGAGAAAAATAGAGAGTCCATAAAAATAGTGATTGATAGCGAGGTGCTTCGATGATATTAATCTTTCAGATTATACACTAGAGAGTAGAGCATCTCGTGCGCCATCTCATCAAGCAATCCCGCTTGCCCCTCTCCAAGAGTTGCCGAGTGGGGGAAGGAGATTACCCTCCTTTTCCTACCCTACCCCTCCCTCGGTAACACTCACGATCCCACCCTCTTCCACCAT
Source organism: Hetaerina titia (assembly GCA_037158775.1). Lineage (NCBI taxonomy): Eukaryota > Metazoa > Arthropoda > Insecta > Odonata > Calopterygidae > Hetaerina > Hetaerina titia. The sequence continues at coordinate 61,931,201 of CM073769.1, read as the reverse complement.
CTTTAGCTTCTGCGTGTATGAGTTTCTTTCTGCTGGATGGAAAACGAAAATTAGTCCTTCTTTTTCGGGGATGAAACTTGAGTGATTGGTTTGGGTTGGAGAATTGACGAGCTCTGAATGAATCACAGATACTCCGGAACGCCGTTCCGTTATTTGGCGAATTTCGTCCTTTTCCTTTGACCAATGAGAACGCGTTTATGATTGATGGCGTTAAAATGAACATAAATCTCCAAATAAACCGTGGTAAAAGATTGGAAGAAAACCATTGAAATGTGGATATTAATCTTACGGAGGTGTCGGCAAATGCTCGCTGTTGTGTTGTGCATGCAATCGTTCTGGTACACCTTACATTAGTGTTAATTACTCACGCATTTTCAAGTGCCTCACATTCTCGGGGAGTGTTGTTTGATTAATGTATTGATTAAGACGCTCGAATTTTGATAATATACCGACGACTCAAAAAAACACTATCCTGAATATTTATAAATATGAAGTTCCGCGTAAACTGTTAATTCAATTGCCACTGCGAATGTTAAACCTTTTTTATAGAGCGCCTAGTTAGACTAGTGCCTAAATATTTATTACTATTACATTAATCGCGTTGTAACAAGACAATTGTCCTTGTAGAATGGTCAAGTCTGATGAACGGTCACACCCATATATACAAAAGAGGAACAGATATGAGACAAAATGCTATATTACACAATGACACTTTAAGATTAGCAACCATACCTTTACACAAAGGCTTCGTTCACGCCATACCTACAACGCTCCGTCTATCGTCGCACTCAGTCCTTAATCGCGCAATCAATTTAATATACCGTAGGAAATCCCAACGGTTTTGATGACGTTATATATTAAGTTCACATACTTTTAGATGATAAAACGTTGTCATTTCCTATTATGATACACATGAAAATCTCTGACTTCTAACATCCGACGATCACAATCTCCAGATTATACTTCCATCCAAAATCGATATAAGAAGACCATTCAGTGATAAGGTGATTTCCATGAACATAAATTATGAATTATTTATGATGTTTTTCTTAACCTAAGAAAAGCATGTGGCAGAAAATGTAGTTTTTAGGTGTCGCGCAAAACATATTGCAAAGTTTTATTTATGTAAATATGTTTATATATATATATAATAAATATTACACACACAGAAACATAAAAGAAGGACACTTACATTAGATATTTACGTTTCGACGGCACGGCCGTCGTCATCAGAATCTCTTAGTGTTTGTGTGTTTGTGCGTCGCCGGAGAGCGTCATTTTCAAGATTATATATACATATATATATATATGTATATATATATATATATCGATGATGCGGAAGTACTCACGAGAGCAATATAACTTTTGGACGGCACAATAGAACACAGAATAAAACATATAACACGTAAAAGGACACACACTGTAGATGATCAGCAGCCTGACCTGAAGAAGGCCTCGGAGTAGGCCGAAAGCTTAAATCATCTACAGTGTGAGTGTCCTTTTGCGTGTTGTCTGTTTTATTCTGTGTTCTGTTGTTCCGTTAAAGAGTTGTATTGCTCTCGTGAGTACTTCCGCATCATCGATATATATATATATATATATATATATATATATATATATATATATATATATATATTCGTACTATATACAACACTCTCACATGAAGAAGGCCGGAAGCTCAAACAGTCTAAAATATGATTTTCCTTTAACGTGTTATCTATTTTATTTTTTATATTTCTCATTTATACGATATATATATATATATATATATATATATATATATATATATATATATATATATATATATATATATATATATATATTTACAAGGGTGGTCTGAAAAGGTTCCAACCTAACAAGGATACAAGAAATTTTTTAAGGCGTTACACTTTGATATTTCTCTTATAATAATTAGCTTTACTCTGAAATGACTTAGTATAATACCACTGCCCGAATCAAATACCACTAATGATAAAATAAGTGTGAAAATCTTAGTTTTTATTGCCGCAATTGTAAAAATCAAGAAGACGGTGATTGTAACACGACTTTTATTGCTATTTTGAGATTTTAAAGAATTAATTTTAATTTGAACCAATCCACTATTTTACTATTTTATATGAAATTAAAACATTATTTAAGTTTTTAAAATTTTTTCCACTTATATTGATTTACTTTCCCATTAGGGTCTGTGCAAAGTGATTACCTTGGACTTCAGACTGTGACTTACATGGCATTAAAAACCACCCAAGGAATGCAATAAATTGCGTCTTAAGCCTCCTTAACTCCAATTAATACTGTGCCTATTTTTTAACATCCTAGAAATCTCTGAATCATCGTTCTCGGGAGGACGTTAGAGCATTTCATACTAATTAAATCGCTTGATCCGTTTCGCTATTTCTTTTTACTGTCCCATACCCAGCCGAGAATCGCTCTGGGATTGCAATTACTTTAACAATGACGAGGCATGCCATTTTCCACGATATCTGCGATGTTTGATTCCTCTCTGTCCCTCTCACTCCATCCGCTTTCCCGCCGAGCCCGTTTGCCGAATGTGTGATTAAACCCCGAAGGGCCAGACGGCCTGAAGGCTAATGCCTCATTACCAAGCTATTTCCTCAGTGATATTGCCTCACTCATCCATAGCGAGCCGAATTCGCCGATCGCCTACGCCGAATCGGCCATTCCTAATTATCAATCATTTGCGGTCGACGGACTGTGGCCCACTCAGTCGTACGCGCGAGCAGTAACGATGTTTCCCAAGGAAAAATAATTTAAAATATGAACATTTCAGTGCGGGTGGTGGATGGGCGAGATGATAGCAGTGCTCCAGTGGATAAATCAGGTCGGTCGGTTTCCTGCTGAGCTATTGTCCACAATTAGGACGCGAAGGCAAGGATCTGCATGCGATACATGCGTCAAGGTCTATCATTTGCCTCGGGTCACATCCCTCAAGATACGGATTTAAGGCCAAAATGGGCTTATTAATCGACCGAAATTGGCTCTGTTCTCGTGGAGACATGCGCGACAGGATCAGTGAATCGGAACTGAATTGCACGTGATCTCATCGGCGGATTTAATTCCAAACTCACCCTTCCGCCGTCTTGCAAACTCCTGCTAATTTAGCCGGAAGATTAATTCTTAATTTGTTACGTTGATGACGGGGAAGAAATCAGCTAAGAAGGGGGCAAATATAATATCATGAAGTAAAAAGTTGTAATACTAATTATAATTTTTTAATTTAATGTTTAATTTGTAATAGCTTTTTCCTGGAATTTATTTTTTAGAGGTATACTTGCGCGTAATTCCTGAGGAAACTAAACGACTTTTGAAATGTTTGTCATTTTTATCATAATGGAAAGATATTAGGAATTAGGCTAATTGACACAAAGAAATTTAAAAGCATTTCTGTTATTCTACCGGCTTTGTCGTCAAGAGTCAAGTATTTACAAGTTGGATGAAAAATATAGTTGAAAATAAAGATCATTAGCTCGAAAAACTGTCCTAGTATGAAGTTACGTATTCTATGTGCGTAACGAATGACTTCACGGAAAAAAACCAACTATGAAGATTATTCATTGGGCATTCAATTTCATCTGGATTCTCTACCTCCAATTTAGCGACGCTGGTCATATTGTGTGGTTATCAATACGTGCAAATCATTTTCCCGCCGATCATCCGAGAAACTAAATAAAATTGGAAGATTTCAACATATCAAATTCAATTACCATTAAATTTAGATACCCATCGGCTGTTAATTATTCGTAAGTCATTTTACATTATATTTTCAAAATGTTTTCGACACGTCCTGACAGTCATCATTTTCGACCACAAAACCTAATATCTGCTTATATTAAAAACAAAAAAAAATATGCTCGTCAATAATATGCTCATTCGAATTTGTCAGTGTAAATTGATGCATCAGACATTTGATTTATTGAAAATGTAGCATTTTTAGCATCCCTGAAACTGGGTAAGTAGAATTATTTCAAGTTCTTTAAATTTGGAATGACGTAATTTCAAATGAATATTATTATCGCTATCGAAACTATTGCTCGAACATAACAGAGAAAACAGGTAAGCTCAAAGTCGCAGGAAAGGAAAGTCGCTCTACGGTCGCCGAACTATGAAGGCAACCTTGCAGTTTATTGCTGTTGTGATGGTTTTGTGTGTGTAAAAATCTTTAGCTACTCTAACCTTGGTATTCAAACACACAACTGAATTACTTTCATCCAGTCAACGTAAACTATCATTATGATATTGGCTTGATTAGATGCCGTTATTGAATATGTTTATATTATATTGCATTTACAGTTTCTACAAAAATGTAAAATCGACAATATGATGGTTGGTTCCACAACGAATGCAGAAGTCTGCAAATAATGTAAGATTGAATGAGCTAATCTGAAGACTGCATTCGACATACATTTAATTAAAATATAAGAGAATTATAGAATCACCTTCTTTAATATCATTATCATAATTTAGAGTAATAATATCCGTATCTTTGTTTCATAAGGCAGAAATTTTGCTATTATCAAATGATTCATTGTGCAAAGAAGAGTACTTATTGACATTTTGTCGAAATATGAAGACAAATTGAAAAAAAACGAACGCTTTACCATCTATCTACATTCAATAAAAGTAGTTTGTAAAATAACGAATTGGTTTTTCATTATTACAGCATCCTCATACCTGCATTGATGTTTTAGCCCTTTAAGTGACATAATGTTCGATGTCCTCCCGCCCTGGGCATCGGATCATTCCTTCGAAAATAACACTCCCAGGGGGCAATTAGCCCACGCCGAGTCCTCACATGTCGCTAATCCTTACCTTTGAAATAACTGTTTGGTGTCATTTAAATATGTCTTATAAATCGTCGGCCGAGGCTTCTCATCCCAGTCTTCAAGCCTCCCAACCTTCTCTCAATTCTTCATTTCTGTCCTCACTCTCACGTCTATCTCTCTCGAATTTTCTTCATTCCTTTCCATTAAGAGCTTTCCAATTTCTTCCTCGCAGTCCCTTACAATTTCATCCTCAATTTTATTTTTGAGTTTGAAAAGTAGTTTTTTTTTGTTAGTACAACTTGTTTGCAGTCTTTTCGCGTGGAGATCGGGGTGGTGCGGGGGCTAACGTATAGGCTTCCCTCCGCGATGGCCCGGGTTCAAATCCTGGAGACAAAAAATATTTTTCAGTGGTGTCCCGAGCCCTACTAGGGAAGGGTGAAGCCCTAATTTGTGAAGCCTAGCCCTAGGTGAAGCCCAACAGCCCTACTATGAATGAGAACGCCGTCCGTCGGATGGGACGTTAAACTGTGGACCCCTTGGCCGAATACCGAATGGGTTTCTCTCTACCCTTCCTTTCCCACCCATCCCTAATGGCGGAAATGACCTTAGCTGTCGGTCGCCTCCCCAACAAAACCAACTCAAATGTTTTCGCGTGCCTACTCTCTCAAACCCTCTTCATGGTGGTTGAAGATGAAAAACGATGTTAACTTATGAGAAAAAAGAAAAAAGAACCATAACTTTAGTATCAAAGCCATTTTAATAGACTCTTTTATTATTTTCTCTGCAAAGATACTTATTAAATATATAGTACGGTTAACCAAGATGAAAGTTTATTTCCATAATAATTTAGGGACCGTAAGAATATTATTTTCTATATTTATATGTTTAATATGTGTAAAGTGTCCTCAAAGCTCAAGTGTTTCGTACTTTTTTCAGATGAGCTGAAAACCATATTTGAGGTTTCTATGCTTTTGTTTTAAATTCATACGTGTTGTATATCTGCATAAATAAACACGTTAGACCCCAAAGTGAACGCAAAATAATATGTACGAATTCAATTCACTTTCAAATGTGAACTCATGATTAGCAAGCGAATAAGCAGTGATAATATTTTGTCTGAGTAACCTTTTTCAAAAGATTATTTTAATCATTAGTAGAGGTTTTTTGTTTACTGATCTTTTCCGAGAATTATTTGAATTAAAATAAAATGAATGAAAGAATACATATTTTTCTTCTGCTCACCAAGTCAATTTCGTATTTTTCTTCTGATTACTGTCTTAGCGTTTGAATGAAATATTTTAGTTGAGGAATCGCATTCTTACAGTTTACTACCTCGGCACAATTTTCATTTTGTAGTTGTAAGTGGTAAATTACGGTGTCGTACTAAGAAGTTATCGGGATCCAAATGGAATCAGCGTAATTTTCGAGTTTCGCTGTGGGACATTTTTTTAGGATTTTCATTCTTGAACGCACTCACCGCAGAACAATGGCTGAACCGCAAATTTCTACACGAGCAGCAAACCACGAAAGCTTCCTCAGAATTATCGATCCGTGGCCTCACGATCAAAAAAAAAAGCCCAATAACTTCAATTAACAACTTACTTTTTCCGTACCTAGGTTCTTTATCCCTACCTTAGTCTTGAAGCAAAAAAAGTTTACTTCAATTACCTTCTTAATATAAGAAGAGGAAGGGCTACCCAAAACTTTTTCCTTTGCATAATTTAACCGACAGCCTTTGGAAAACGGCTAAGGCAGCGTCAAATATTTCTAGGGATGCAAATGAGAACATAATATTTCAATGTTACGTTACATATTTAATGATTTGTCAAAATTGGTTCACATGCAGCATTATTGCCTATGGGTCAAAATACAACCAAACATAATGTATAAAACTTGCACATGTAAACATTACTAAACGAGTTAAAACAAAATATCAAAAGAGGGCGCTAATTATTAGTAAATATGACCTAAAGCGAGATTGGTAAAATGTTAGCGGAAAGCGAACACGAATCGATGTTTTCAGGAAGAAGAAAAAAACAGGAAAGTGAAGGGGAGAAAGAAAAGCGAACGTTTAATCAGTGATAATCTGGAATAATATTGGTTCTGGATATGCCCAGAGAAATTGCATGTGAACTGTTAATATATAAGGTTTCTATATAAATGAAACATGATTTAGAAGCATACAGTTTATGGTGCATTTGAAGTGAAGAGGGAAGTATAGTTGTTTTCACAACAAATTAAGCGACTTAAAAACAATTGGCACGCCTGTAATAATTATCTAAAAATAAAAAAAGGGAACATCCCTTCGTAGCGCACCAAATTCAAAAAGTAATCCATATCACTTTGTTCTTTCGTTTATTGAGGTCGGCAGAATTCTTCTTTCTGAGTCTGGGGTCACAAAAATAAGGGATTCTTGCCAGCGTACGATCTTTTAATGCTTTGACCCTCGCTTTTTACTGCTCGAGACCTAAATAATGTAACTCGACGGCAACAACCTCGTGATTCGCACGGCTGGAATCCACATCGATCGTCCTTTCGCACGCAAAGCACGGGAAAGCACCCGGCTCGTATCGCAGGAATCCAGAATGAGAGATAGAGAGAGAGGAAGTGAGAGAGCGAGAACTTATTATGAAGCAATTCCGACGGAAAAAGTGCTTTAAAACGTTAGCATTCCTTTCCCGACGCACCCACGCCCCATTTTTCCGTCTCCCCCGCCCCCCAACCCCACCGTCCCGACCAGAGGAGCCGCGAAAGCCATTCCGCGACGTGGAGGCGCGCACTAAATGGCTCGTCGGAACGCAGTGTGCCACGGAACTGCCGCACCCCGCTACTCACACGACCACTGCCGCAGCTGACTCACTCACTCTCGCGTCCACCCATCCGCTACTCAGCCGCCAGCCCACTCACTCTCTCACTAACCCATGGGGGGCATAAGCTGACAAAAACATAGGTGTATATACATCCACCACTAACCCCCCTCCTCCCCCCAATCACACACACCCACACTCACTCAGACATACGCGAGCATGAAGTATCTCCCTCGCCTCGACCATCCCCCCCGCAATTCTCCCCACCGCACTTTCCAAAAACCTCGTCCTCCCACCTTTGTGCCCACTTTAACCCTGCTCTCCCCCCATTTTTTTGTTTTTTCGGTAAACTCACGCACCGTTGGTGATCCTCCCTAAACGCCCGCTCGACCACAAATCCCAACGGTCCCTTCCCATCATGCCTCGCTCCCGTTCCGCAATCCCTCCTCTATCGACCCTTCCTCCCCTTCCATCTCACTCTATTCCTCTCTTTCGCACTCTCTCTCTCTCCCAACCCCCTTCTTCGCCACTCTGCCTTCTCTCAGCGAAACTTCCTCCTGTCTTCCTTCTTTCCCTTTCTCATTCGTGACCGTCTTGTGTCTGTGCGCCACCGTAGTCTCCTCCGCTCTCCCCTTCTCCCTTCTTCCCTACTCTTCTTCCTCTCCCACGTCTTTTATCGCTCTCCCCCCTTCCAAGACAACCCCCTCACGCGCTCCTCCCTTATTTCATTTTCTCACTCCTCGAGACTCCATTAACCGCTTCATCTTCTTTCCTTTTCAGCCCTTCGTTCTTGTGTCCTCTTCGTCTGCTCACCTCCCCCCAAATCCGCTCTCTCTTCCCCCTCTCTTACAACTACTCAATTTCGAGTGCACACCCCAGGCGAAGACGAGGCATTGTATTTTCGGGCCTATCATAGGTATTTAATCTCATCAGTGTGTCCCTATCCTTCGCGATCTCCGCGGAAACGGACTTAGATCGACGGTTTTAGTCTCCGTAAGGTGAGAAGGGAAAGTTTTTTTGGCGAACGAAGGATGGATGTCTGGTGAGACCTAATTACGAGCGGTGAAGTTACTGTCAACCTAAATTTTTTTTCTCCGGATAGTGCCGTTCTTCTCGCAGAAACCGTTTCCTCATCATCATTGCGGAGTCTTTTATCTGCTGAATTAGAATTGAATGTGTAATAAAATATTCTCTTCATGTGTTATCTTTTGTTGATTTAAAAAATTAATTTTTTCCCCGAGTTTGAATGGTATATTTGCTGGAAAATCCGCCCCAAATGGTTTTTTTTACCCCTCTGGCGTTTACCTTCTTCCGTTACCATTGTTGTTGTCCCAGCCGCAGATACAAACTTCACACCGAATATTATTATGTTAGCCCCCGTCCAACTCACCACTCCGTTATCCTCTTCGTCCTTTTCCCCTAATGTTCTATCCCACGCGTTGTGCTCATCCCCATTTTCTTCCTTCATCTCTCTCTCTCTCCCCGACATTTGCCCTAATCTGCTCTCTCCACTCCTCCATTCCCGCCGCATCCCTCCTCCTCGGCCCCCGTCACCTCTCCCGGCAATCAGTCCACACGCTCGGCCGTGAGCAGTCGCGCTGTAGCACCGGTAAGCGTGCCCGCTGGGGTTCCTTGCTTCCCGACACGACATGCACTCACGGCAAACGCTGCCGCGGTCTCCGGGGTGGAGCTCCCTCCACCCCCGTGTGACCACTCCAACAGGAAAAGGCGCGTTTTGTCGTCACAACGGCGTCCGGGAAAAGGCTTCATTTTGCCTCCTCCCCCCTCTCCACCAACCCACCGATCCACCAACGCCACACCACTAATGAGTGCTGCAGATGTCCTCCTGCCTGTTTGTTTTCCCCTTTATTTAGATGTTTCCGCGCCAAGGTTTTCCCCCAGCAGTCGGACAGGTGGTCCTCATAGTCGTGTTGATGCCATAATGGAGCATATATCTCCACTTAAGTAAGCAAGGGCATCGTCGGTGAATTTACTCTCACTTGGCTTATGAGTGATGACCTCTATGAATGTACGCCCGCGGTTTAAAATCCGCTTTAGTGGCTGGAATTATGCATAATGTTGTAGCATCAACATGACATGTGACTGTAATGTTTTCTTCTTACGTAAATATAATATGACAGCAAACGTCGGCTGGTATCTAGCAAGAAGAACGGGTTATCATTTTACCGACGCCTTTAGTGTTGAAGTCTTCTTGATGCACTTCTTTTTAAAATTAACTCACTGTTGAAACCGGAGCATAAAGGAGCTCCATGGATAGAAAATTGTTACGATGTTGTGCGATTTGTGTATTTACTTCGGGCACACCAAGGATTTATTGAAACATTATCACGTGTGCCAAGCTTATCTCGGAACGTAACGTGACTTTCCATTGCCTACGATGAACAGGCTCTTTCCCTTAGACCCCGTGACATTTATTCAAGCCTAATCACAAAGAGTTCAATCAGAAAAAAAGGTTTGTAAAAAAATTCGGGATTTTTTTACCGAACGCGTCGAACATTCGGGAACATAAATGATTAAGGAAGTTTCTTCACGCCCCCCCCGTCCAGGGCAGGGTCGGAGGCGGTGGTTGAAAGGGGGTGATGTGTATGGGATTTTGGGGCGCGGGGACGGAGAGGTGATTCGCCGGTAGGGGGTCGTTGGGAAAGGGCGGTTTGGGGACCGAATGAATGGGTATGGTGGCGGCTCGAGGTCTCGTGGGAAAAGTAGTGGAGGGTAGGAGGGAAACACAGAGGGGGTGAGATGCTAGATAGAGCAATCCCTCCCTTCTCCTCTTTCTGGAGTGGAGTGGTTGTAGGGAGCGACGAAGTGGGGATTTGAAGGGTGAGCGGGAGAGTTTGGGGATGAGGGGGATCAAGGAAGGGAAGAGAGGGAAAGGGCGGCTTCCTCCACGCACGCGATCCGACCGGAATCGAATAACGCGCGGCGTTTCCATTGTTCGCGCATCGCTCCGCACACCTCCTCGCCCTCCTGCGGGTATCCCGCCGTGTCTTTCGCTTCGATGAACAATGTCTCGCTGCGACCCTTAAAGGAAGTTGGACACGCTAACATTTTCCGTCGGATGGAGCGGATCAGCCCGGGCCAGTGGGAGGGGGTGGAGTTTGGAGGCGATGTGTGTGGGTGTGTATGCGATGAGGCGCATTGTCGAGGGATGGAATCGGTGTAAGGGGGGGGGGACACAAATTTCCAGGAGCCAAGTCTCCATTCGTGTGTTTGCGTTCTCCGCCTCGTCCGTCCTCCCACTGTTTGTTTGTTGTTCGTACGCGATCGATTTTAATCGCCCGAAACAGTCCTGAGCGTTTTAACGGATAAGGGGAATCGGAGATTTGAGGATGTCGAGTGAAGAATTTCCACCTAAGCATGACAATTTAAAGTTCATCTTGTTATTTATTGCGGCCATTAATACCTTGCACACAAGTTGCGAAATAAATAGGTAGCTATTTTTAAAATTTGGCAATTGCTATGATTTCATCTTAATGGCATCGGTGCTCGGTGCGTGAAGAAAATTGTGATACTAACTTTTTTGTTTTTCTTAAAGAAGACACTTTGCATTTCCACCTAGAGTATTTTTATTACTCTATATTGCAAAGCAAAGAGTCTTATTTAATCATGAAGGATTTCCACCATGTGAGCATTGCGCAATTGCGCATTTTTAGCGCAAGTTCGTACAAAGCCTGTAAATTAAGTTCTCAAAATAAATGCTAAGTTCGTTCCCCGAAACTCATTTTTTGAAGAGCTTTTTACCGAAAAAAATCGCACCTATTTTATTTATACACCTCTTCTGAAACTATTCTTAAATTTTGTCAATAATTATATTTCCAATTATATTTGTCTGAAATGAACTATATATTGTTTATTATTTGACTTGGACATGTCTATTTATTGATTTTTATTCTATACTCTTTCTAATATTTACTTCAATAATCATTCTCCTGCCAAGCTGATTAATATGCACATCTATTCTTTCCGTAATTTAGGAATTGTTTGTGGATTATTGCTATAAGTTTTTTATGATACATTCTAATTAATTTTATTTTCCCCTATCGAAAGAAATCTACCGTTCTCCAGCTTACATTCCTAGGCATTTGCAACACTTGTTTATTTGATGATTTGCTATTTAAATCATCATTTGACTTCTCTGCCAGTTTTATCCTTCGTCTCATAAAATCTCACTTTTAAGGCTCTTTACAATCTTTAATGAAGCTCTCCACCTTATTTCCCCCTCTGATTATACTTTTTAGATGATTCACAAATGACATCATGCTTTTTTTTTGATAATTTAAAAAAATAGTCCTGTCATGGAGACGTTGGGGGCTCCCCTATGTGACGAATCACATACGTCTCAATCCCTCTTAATGGGAATGGGTTAATCATTACCTCTCTACAAATACCCTTGCCTTAGTTCGCGCTCTAGTTGCAGTTTGCGATACCTGCGGTAGCCTTAGCACCCTAAATAGATATTACTGAGTCGGTTGATAAGTAAGTAAACCAATAAATTAAGATTGGAATTCTTCAAAGGGCAGAGTTTTGAATGGGATGGATGAGTATAAAAAGTAAGGTCTTGCCATGTTAGTTTGCTGTTTACCACGTATTATTCGTAGGAAAAAAGTTTTCAGAGGTATTTGAGAAGTTGGAAAGACGCAATAATTATTTAATGTAGCGATTTCTATCATTAATTCATTGCTAATGAAATTTGTCTTCTCTTAATTAAAATTTAATATTTTCACATTTATTCACTCTAAATAAATGATCGTCATATAAATGTGAAAATGTACAAAATTTGATATCAAATTGAAAGCATGATAATTTCAAACTGTGCACCTACACGTTGAGATATCTTAATTTAATTAGAGATAAAACCGGTTTATGTGATATTAATAAGAAAAAAATTTTTTTGAATCTAAATTTTTGGATTTTTTCCTCCTTTCTGAATACGGTTCTTGAATCAACTTTTGCGTCAATGCGAGCAGTTTTTATTCCCATTTGTTTACCGAATGACCTCGTGTTTAGAGATTTATTATGAGAAGACCGCTTTACCTACTGATAAACCGTTTTGTTTTGCTTGTCCGTCGGAGCATTCCTTGAACTGTCATCCGTAATATTTATTCTTAATATTGGCCACGGATTTTTTGAGAGGCGTCCAGATGTGTATACCCTCCCAAGGCTCGATTTTGTTTCACGTCTCTTTCAATCGTTTATCAGCACGCCGAGCGCCATCTTGATCGTCGCTCGAGCGGCAGCGACTCGACGCGAACGGCAAACGAGACTAACTGAATTAACAATTCACATCGAAGGGCTCTTCTCTCACTCTCCCCCCTGCCCCTCCTGCACCCTCCGGCGTCTATCAGTCTCCCCTACGCCCTTCGGCTGAAACGTCCAAACAACCCTTATTACTCCTCTCCTCGCAGCCCCCTTCTCAAAACGTTCTCATCCCGTCGCCGCAAAACTCCCCTCTCCCAAACCCCGTCAGCTTACCTCCGCCCACTAGAGTGAGGGTAAAACGCGACCCTCAAGTGAGGAGGAATCCCGCTCCGATAGTCATGCATCTCACGGTTGGATAAGTGCGCTCGACCTGCGTCTCCCCTTTTTTTTCATAATGCTACCTCGTGCGCTCTCTCCCTCCGGATGAAAGGTCCCGTGCCGCCAGTCGCGTGAGGGGTGGGTGGGGTCGTGATTTTGTAGGTGCGCGGTGTGTGCCCGAGGAAAAAAAAATTGAAATTGGCGCGTGAAAGGGAAAGAGAACGGCCCGCGTGCCGATAGTCACAGCCGAAACGTTTACCAAATTAAAATAAAAGGTCCGGGAAGGGAATGCGTGAAGAAGGGCAGCGAGTATGCGCCTCCAGATAGCAACCTATTGAGCTACTGCATACCCCTTTGGTGTCATATCCATGAGGTGGTAGATATGGACAGATAGATTATAATAAGGAATTAGCAAATGACGAAACTTTAGGGAAAAGATTTGGTACCGGGGAGTTTTAAAAGTCAGCCAGTCGTACCGCAAAGGGTTGTCCGTGCTCAAGAGAATAACACTCTGCGAACAATTTGTGGAGAATTTTGTCCGTCGGCAAGGGATCGTCATGTTTATGCGTGCGGAAAACTTTGAGCCCCGGTATACTGTGGAAATGGGTTGCAAAAATAAGTTAGGAATACGAAGGGATAAAATAGAAATGCACGGGTAGAGGAGGGGGGGTGGAATCGGGAGGAAGAAATGGAAGTAGGCGTGGAAGTGGTGGAGGAAGGAGAAAGAAAGAGAGAGAGAGGGGGAGGGAGGGAGGATGTGTGGAGGGTTGGGGTTGCCTGGTGCCAAACTTCGGCACAAGAGGGTTGGAACGTATTCCTGAGGGATGCGCCCCGCGTAGTATTCCACCCTTGCCCCACCGTATTCATCTCCCCCTTCCCTCATCCCCCCACCACCACTCCCAAGGCACACTCCCAGCCCCCCCCACCCCCTTCAACCCCGTGCCCCTTGAGAACTACCTCTCCCTGCTCAGCAAGTTCATAGATCCTTCCCTCCCCATTCCTCCTCTCTCTCTCTCTCTCACTCTTCCGAAAACTCTCTCTTTTCCTTCCCCGCCCATCTGTGCTACGCGGTGCACCAACGTGCCGAGTTTATAATGTTGACGAGAAGGCTTTCGCTTTCATCCAAGTATTAAAGCCTCTGCCTCCATCAAAATCTCCTTGTCTCCGCCTCGTCTTCATCCAAAACTCCTAATCCACTTCGTCTCATATTTGCCAAAGTTTCTTCCCACGCTACCACTCTGCTTTTTCCAGGGCAATACCCACTTCTTTTAATTGCTTTTAATCTACATAAATGATCACCCGAAAAAAAGTAAATCTCCAAATAAGACTTTTTGCGGACGGCTGCATGATCTACAGGAAAGTCGAGAATGAGAGCGACCGCGAAGTACTGCAAAGGACGTCAATAAAATGGCAGATTGGGCGACAAATAATGGGATGGATATTGATGTTCGCAAATGCAAATCCATAACTTTTAGTAACAAGGTAAATGGACCCAATGGGGGCTGTAAATTCTCGGAAAATGTCATTCCTAGAAGTTATAGCTGTAAATATTTGGGTGATTATTTAACCAATGATTTAGAGTTGGGGCTGAACGTAGAATATGTCTTTCAGGAAGCTTTCAAAACTCTGCATTGAGTGATGAGAAACCTCAAAGGGAGCATTAGGGCAACTAAGAAAAAGGCGTATAAGATCCTGGTAAGACCAATTTTAGAGTACTCATCACTTGCATGAGATCCGCACGAAGAAGGACATATTACTATACTGGAGAATTTCCAAAAAAAGGCTGCCAAATATGTACTGGCAAAGCGTGGTAGGATGGGGAGTGTGAGTGAAATGTTAAAAACGCTGGGCTGGGAACCTTGACAAAGTAGAAGAAAAATAAACAGACTTTGTGGAATATTCCGCATTCTGAAGGGAGAGAAAGCTTGAGCAGAACTAAGGAAAGAGGCGGAAAGTCCACATTTTATTGGGAGGAATGATCACAAATTCAAGGTGGGACAAAGAACTAATAAAAAAATGTCATTTCTTAATAAAAAAATTGTTGATTGGAACAGTTCACCTGCGAAACTATTCCAACCCTTTCCTAACAAGGTAAATACCTTAAATAAATGATGTAAACAATTTATATAATAATTTGATTGATGCGTTGTATAAAATTATATGCAACAGTTTAGTTTGGATTGTTTTTCTTGTTGATTGGGAAACTGATGTTAATGAGCTGGAAATTTGTTTGTGTTAGAGATTGGTGTTTGGAAGTTTCCTTTAAGTTTATTGTTTTTTTTCTGACTGATTTCACTTAAAATATTTTGTTATATTGATTGGATTTGAGATGTCATGTTATTTTTCCAAGAAAAGTTTGACTGTAATACTTGGGACTTTTGAGCCACCTGACATTGTCTATCTGCATATTTGCGTTTTAATAATTAGAATGCATCACAGAGATTTCGATTGGAAGTTATAGAATTGGTGTTGGCTGCTTTCACTGTTTACCAACATGCCTCGGTTTCCCATAAAATAAACAGCCGGTAGTCTTTAAATTCTCTATGGCTCGGTACTCACTTTGCGTTCAGATGCTCCGTGCGGAATTAAAAATTTCACAATTTCCAGCGATTTATTGTGCAATTAAAAGTTCCTGATTTCTTTGCCAAATCTTTCTGTAAAATTTTAAAATTTCTTTAATCCACATTATTTTGCAACTATCTAATATTTTCAATATTGTAATGGTTCTAATTATTATCAATACTTATTCACTTTTCCCTTATGCAAAAGTACTATTTAGACACTTAGAATTCATGTTCGGAAATGCCATGGTAAAATTGGAAATTGGAGGAATGCGGATGATTTATGTATGAAGTAATCATAAAAATTACTGGGTTTCATCTCCTTCGCTGCATTATAACTGTAGTTATTTCATCCACATTTATGAATGAATTAATTCAACTCGTTCATCGATTGATTCCCAACGTCAACTACAGATGCTTGACGAATTTAAACGTGGCACGAAGCCTGTAGAAGTGGCTTCTCCTTTCATCTCCTTCTCTGCATTACAACTGTAGTTATTTCATCCACATTTATAACCCGATTTTTACCATTTTCAGTCCTAACCGTTGTTGTCTTCACGTTTGCTCGTTGAGCGAGCATGACAATAACTGCATTCTATGCATTAATTGGTTGCCCAGTTCCGATGCTACTCTTTGCTGCTTTGATGATATAATGGCATTTTTTTCTGAGTAGAAAGAATAAAACCTTCATCCAGGAATAGTTTACGTCGTGTAACAATAAAACGAAGAATTTTTACAAGCGAGTTAACTAGATTTTTTAATTCAGTATCTTTCGGCAAAGAAATACAGAGAGTTTATTAAAGACATACAAATCCTGAAATACATTGACAAATTTTGTTTAAGAGATAGGTTCGAAATCGATACCAAAATTTATGGTAGTGTATTTAGAGTAAAATTGTTTTTAAATCTGTATTTTTTGCTCTTGATATACTCATAGCAAGCTAGTTGATTTTTCGGGTACCAGATCTTCCTGGGAAACCGTAACCGGCACAGGGAAAGGAACTGGCCCCCCTACCCTGATATGTGAATATTCACACGCCGTCGGGCTTGGTACATGGATGAGCTCTACCATCACCTACTAAACCGACCTTCGGGTTGATTACTGTGTTTATGGTTTATACTCATAGATTCCCCATTACGGTTGGCAGGCGTTAATTATTTTGCTGAAAGAGGAAAGCAGGCACATCGCCAATAGTCTCTTTCGTAGTAAAAGAAAACAGCGGTAAGTTCACCTTCCATGATGCCCATAACCGAAAGATGAACTGTTCCCTCTCGTTGTCTTTGCCAACGTCGGAGCCACCTCTAGGGAAAATTCGGAAATCGGCAGATTTCTTCGAACATGTATGGCTTCCGCAACCGTTCCATATGAAATTAAGTGGATAATTTGGTAGGTCACGGCTAAATTTTGCCGCCTAGCTCTTTATTTATCAGTTTTATAACATTTTGCTGCCATGATTTATATCATCCATATCCATCAAATTGTGAACTAAATAAGAAAAAGCACCTTAATGCAGTTATAATTTTGTTTCTCTTAACATTTCTAAAGCATTTGTTCCATCAATCATTAAGTCTAGTTTATGACCTTTTGCCAATAGCAATTAGTTTTCATCCAAACTATTTATCTACTATATTAGTCATATTTCCATGGATATCAACACTTGTTGTTGATGGTAATACATACACTCTTTTACCAGTAGATATTCTCTGCGTTATAGTAAAAGGATGCTTAAAATTGCTTCCTCCATGTAAGGAAGTAGGAAAGGTTCCGCTTCAAAATTTGGGCGTATGATATGCAGTCTTATAGTCTTAAGTCAAATGCTATTCAGTTAATCACAACAAAATATCCTCAGTTGAAAAGGATGATGGATTTAAACTAAATGAAACACTATATTACACTGTATATTTATTTTGGATTCAGAACGACATGAAATGCGTCGACAATTATATAAGGCCGTCTTAAAGTCTTTTTCCATGCGTAGCTAGGGCTACTCTTTTCTGTGAGAGCATTTCGAATTTGAACTGAATGTTTGTTTTTCAGTCCCTGCCACTACTCCATTTTTGTTTTATAAATCAAATATATTTTTTTAGGAAACTAAAAGAAGTCAGGTAGTCTTCTATCGCAGATCAGTTCATCGGATGTCTCGTACTGCGTTCACACCTAGGAATGACCAACAGGAGAAATATAACTTTTTCTGACATAATATCTTTCATCAGTCAACAAATACCATTGAATAAATGTCTAGGTCTATGCTTGAGTGAGTGGAATTTCTATTGTGCCAATAGTACATACTGCAAAATTGGAGATTTTCAGTATTTATCGTGCCATTAAAAAAGTATCCAGTTTTAGTTTACTTTTGTTCTCTCATGCATTGAATTTGAGAAATGTGTTAACGTGTAAAGACAATCGTCAAATCGATTAGTCTAAATCATACTCGTTTTTTTGTATGTTAAATGCTTTCCTCGGTTTTTTGACGACGCATATGATGTTTTTACCAAATACGGATAATACCACTTATTGTAAGGAAAAGGAAACGGTCTCTAAAGTACGCACAAACATACTTACATATTATAATGCAACCATTTCAGAGAGTAAAAATCATTCGCCTTGACCGGGATTCGAACCCGGATCCCTCGATATCCGGCCGAGTGCTTTAACCACTTAAGCTACCGATTCGTCCTCTTACACTCTGAAATTTTGCTTAGGTAAAAATCATTCGCCTTGACCGGGATTCGAACCCGGATCCCTCGATATCCGGCCGAGTGCTTTAACAACTTAAGCTACCGATACGTCCTCTTACACTCTGAAATTTTGCTTAGGTAGTTTAAGTGGCTAAAGCACTCGGCCAGATATCGAGGGATCCGGGTTCGAATCCCGGTCAAGGCAAATGATTTTTACTCTCTGAAATGGTTGCATTATAATGCACACATAGCGGGTGACTCCGTTAAAGTTACTGTTACAGTTTCTTGAAATTTTACTTACATATTAGTGTAATTTATGTATTTCATGCAGTCTCATAGTCCTTACATGCCGCAAAATTAGGCTGCTTTTATTTCAGCTGTAAATTCTTACCCCCGGCAAAATGATTAATTACACGTGATTAAATAAACGGCAAAGATATTTCAACGTTTTGATAAACATGCTTTTAGCCTGGGAAATATTTAATGTATGGGCACACGAACGGTTGATGCACTAATTTTTCAACGTGAAAATATCTCTCTGAAGGTGGTTTATTTTTTTAAGTCATCCTTTACGTGAAATATGATAATGAGAATGTATGGAATCAAAGTGAGTGCGAAATGGCAGGTAAAAGCCCTCCCTGGAAACCATTTTCGGATTCTCGTAACGAACATCTTTTTATGGCCTCCCTACCTTTCGTTCGAAGACCATATATTTTTTGCTCTCGGTTCGTTTATCAACCCGCGTCCGTGGCTCTCAGATTTATATGGAAAATTTTTGGTTTCCTTATCTGTTTTGTTAACTCTTCTGTGTCCCAGCTGTTTCCTGAAGCTATTTTGATACCAGTCCATTCGATCAACGTGAAGTGACGAATAGACAAAAATGCTTGCTGTAAGCGATTGTGAAATTATACTGCAGTTTGAATATGCATATAGATTCATGGTATGAAGCAGTTAAATTAGATGTTTTTGATATCGGTTCATATATTTATACCGGTTTACAGGCATTAATTTTATCCTGGAGATCCGGATACTCAAATATCTCAATTTGACTGAAGTTTCATACATAACATTAAGGAATAAGTCGGCCTGCACGCCTGCCGTTAAACATTTTCAATTTACGACTTGGCGGATGGAAAATACTTTTAACAGTTACCATTAACCGTCTGCATGGAATTATTTCTCGACCTATGTTGTAAAGAATTAGTCATCTTTAGGGCTTAAAATGACTGCAGAGTCAAAATCCTGTTTCGGGAAATTAACGACACTTGAATGGATTAGATAAACCCTTTCATTTTTCTAAATAATAAAGTTTAACAATCAATGACGCAAAATATTAGTTTTAATAGTCGATGAGGATAGTTTTTCTGTGACCATACGTTTTAAACTTATATTGAGCATGTAATGTTTTTTCATAGGAATCATAATGCGTGAAATATGTTAAAGAGTCGTTCAATTTCAACAAAATCCTGAATTGGTTTTCTCCATCTCACAGCAAGATGGTTATCGAAGCTCCTACAAGATTTCAAGCGTTCAATCACTCTGATGTCAGATTAATTCAACTCATTCATCGATTGATTCCCAACATCAACTATAGATGTTTGACGAATTTAAACGTGGCGCGAAGCCTGTGGAAGTGGCTTCAGTGTAATTATAAATCACCCTTCGGCCACCCATTAGCACGGCATCCAAACTATAAAAGCGAGTATGAAATCAGGGTATAGGGGAGAGAGCTCATCAGCGCGGGTAATGCTTCCCTTCTTCCCGTCCAATGACGAATTATTACACGTGGGCGACTTTTTCACAGTTTTTGAACGCCACTTTTCTCATCATCGCGTCGAAAGGGACGAATTTGCATGCGATGCATTACGCATTAGACGAACAAAGTGCTCCGGGTGAGAAAAATGCGAGACGCTTGCTGGGTTAGAGGGATAAACAAGAGGGAATGAAAAAAAATCTTTGCTTCAAATTAAGGTGGGACATCCTTCCCCGTCCCGCCGTTGTCTTCTCCCTTGCAACAACCCCAATCCATCCCACCCCACCACGCTCTGGAGCAAAAAAAATAACATCGGGGAGCGGAAAAAAACCCGGTGCCGACCCCGCCATCTATTCACCCCTTTCTCTCTCCCGGCCCTCCTTCGACTCTCGCCGTACATATCTCTCCCGTCATTCAGTCCTCATTTTCCTCCACTCTCTCTCTCTCTCTCTCCTCATTCCAATCATCTAACCCTTTTCCCATCCACACCCTGTGTCACCCCCTACTCTTTTAGTATCTCTCCTCTCTCCCCGTCATCTCTCATCCTTCCCTTCCCACTCTCCCTCATTCCATCCACCTCCCCCGCGTGGCGTAATTAAGCCGGCTACGCACCCGGGTCTGCGGGGGTGGAGCAGAGGAGGAACGCGGAGAAAGGTCGGCGTAAAAGTGGGTGCGGGAAAGGGCTTTAAAGCCCGATTTTGTGTTTTTCTGGCGAGGTGAATGGGGGAGAGAGGGTATGGAGGGAGGGTGACTGGTGTTACTTGAGGGGAGGAGAGAGAGAGAATACAGAGAGGGGAAGGAATCGGGAGGAGAGCGATATGAGTTGAAATGAGATAAAATGATAAAAAAAAGGGAGAGTTAGGGGGGGCAGAAATCCGAAATGGTGATGAGATAGCCTTTCGGCCAATATCTGAGGTACGGAAAATATGGATGAGATTGAAATTTGGTCGGCCCCCAAGTGAAAAAAAGTGTTTTGTTTGGGGAGGGTAATTAGCATTCGACCGTAATGAAAGGGTGGGAATGAAGAAGTTTCTGAGTTCGAAAGCGTTGCATGGAATAGTGACTGCGGCGATTGAAATGAGTTATCAGAAAACTCTGGAGAGCTCGGATTATGGATAAGAAATGAACGCCTCACCGAAAGAATGAAGACTCATGGGCGTGGCTAACTACTTTACAAGCTTGGCCTGCACCGGTGATAACAGATTGCCGTCTTTAGTACGCCTTAAAATTTAATACCTTTTCCTTTCTTTCATTTTCTATACACTTTATCTGGTTCTGCAAAGAACCAAGGTCTTGGGGTTCTGTAAAAGAGAACATATAATATAATCAAATATAAGGGATAGAATGCGCTTCATGTGAAGATTTATCATGAGGACTTTCGCCATTACAGAGTAGTGGTGAGATACGGAAATTCACTTTGGAACGTTGGCAAAAAAAATATTGGCAAAAAAGCGCGAGATCTATGCTCACAGCGAAATTAGAGGTGGATGTTTTGAGGAAAAAGGTATAATTGACTAGATAAACGTTTTGAAGGAGATTCCACCCCCAATGAAATGACTACGATCGTGCGCCACAAGGATGGAGAAAATGAGGATTTTGTATATATATTTATTCCTGAAATTTACTTATAAGGGTGTATCGAGAAGCCGGAGAAGGTAAGGGAGAGCTTGGGGTGGGGGAAGGGTTTGCGGAATTTACTGGAAGTGAAAAGAGGAAATTATGATAACCAAGGGCTGTGGGTCCTCGAAGAGCAGAGAGTACAAATTCCGTGGGAGGGGCACAATGGGGGCGAACAGGCTGGACGGGAGTGAATGAGGTGGGGCAGAGAGCACCCAAGGGGTGCGTGTCCAAAATGGTCGCGGTTTTGCAAAAGGAAGGTGCGTGGTGTGCGGAGATAGAAAAACATGCATCAAGAGGAAGGGTCAGGGAAAAGCAAGGGAGAAGGAGAAGGGAATATATCCGTTTTTTTTAAACGCTCGCGGAGGGGGACATGGTAGAGCAGGCGTATCAAAGAAAATATTCGAAAATATTCCCTAATTTAGACTGAGAGAAGGGGAAAATATACCGGGAGGGGATGGCGAGAGCTCAGCCGGCAGGGTGTAAATTTCCTCGCAAAGCAATGGAAATTTGGGTTTGATTACTAGATTAATGAATGATGGTTTTATAATTTTTAATACAGGGAAAAATTTAGCCTCGATTATATTTTGAGCGTAGGAAGATTTCCGCCTTGGCTGAGGAACAGTGATTCAATCAGTTTGTGAACATAATAAAAATAGATAGCATAGAGGGTATTTTATGCGTCTTAGCATCCCATCAGTCGTTTAATTTAATCTCCACGTTTGGAAGGCCTTTGGACTTCATTGAAATTTGTTGTTTTTCCAGTAAAATATTTCATACCGTAGGTACTTATTGTATATCGATTATATCCGACCGATATACCGTATATCGATTATATCGAACATATCCGAGCATTGATTCTCTTGCTTTGTTCTGCCATGCAGTGCATTTCTAATTACGGAAACAGCAAAGGTCATTGACCGCTAGCCACTAGTGCGCCTAGAGTTTCCAATGTGTTTAATGCGACAAGAGTAATTCTTATTTTAATTATTTCCTTAAATATGTAGTGCAAATAAGATCTTATAAGAAAAGTATCATTTCCGAAGAAATATTTATAACGAAGGAAATTTTATTGCTATCCTACTCTGAGGCTATGTACGCATTGTATGCATTTACTTCATTTACCACTACTGATCAAATCTAGAGTTTTGTCAGCTGATTTCTTGTTTTATGTATTTTTAGTGTAATAAGCTCCGAAATAAGATCCTCAGTATTTATCCATACCGACATATTCAAACTGTTTTTCTTTGTGCGTTTATTTTGTACAAATTGCAATTTGAGAATTTCTTTTTTATCCTCAAGTGATCAAGGAATATTCAAGTGCGTTCTTTTTAATATTTGAAAACATGATGTGTCTTCCAATTTGACACTAACAGTTTTCACTTATGAGCCAATTTTTATATACGAATACCCCTTAATGTAACCAGATTTCTTTAAAGCAGCACAACAGACATTTGGACATTGCTTCATTCGTGTGGGCTGCATTGTTTGAATTTAGACCAGGCTTACTACCCAGCTTATTTCTCAAATTTCTTATATTTACATTGCCATGTGTAGGCATACGGAGTTTTTATTATCGATAACTGCAAATATTTTATGATAATCTGAATTATATCAGCGGATTTGACCACCGGGGTGAATATGAGGGATTTTTATAATAGATATTTTTTCTACAGTATGTGGCGTTGATGACACTACAAAGGTTAAGCACTTTAAAAATTGGAAACAAGTCAATGCTAATCTCTCACGTTTATTTTATCAACGTTTAGTATTAATTTTATAACTAGGATTAACTAAGTTTAAACAAAGTTCGTTTTCACTATGGGTGAAGCTAATACTACATGTCCTCATCGCACCTGGCAAAGCTGTAAGTAAAATCGGTGGGATATCGTTGAAATCACTTGAAGGAGCTCCTCAGAACGCCTTCCTTGAGGACAATAAAAACACCAGTTTATCTTGCAAAATTACTATTAAAATAAAAGAAATGTCTTTGCCTATCATTTGGAGGTACGCCAGAAGTCACATGTGTTAAATGTAGATCCTCTTCAATGTAGATAAGAGATACTTTTAAATGAATTAGCAATTTGGGAATTCTCTCCCAACTTTTATTTCAAGTAAAATATCCTCGTGTTCTTTAATATTTTGTCAAAATTTAAGTCATCTACTTTCTCAGTTTTCTTCAAACATTCTCCATAGACCTCTTGTTTTTTCCCCCTCAATTTAACAGTGTTTGGAAAACTTGGCGTGTAGCAACAGTCGTAGGTCTTAAAGCCTCACTCCTACCTAACACTTGGCATTCTCATTCTCCATCAGTTGACTTTAATTGCAACCTGATCCATGGGAAATTTCCTGTAAGCTAGCATGTATATCCGTTCCCATTATTTGGTCGAATTATGGACACTTCATATCCATAATTAGATCAAATAGTTTTTAGAAATCCGGGAATAAATAAATATAATGTATTCCAGCGGTATTATACGATACATTCCTCTTTGCATTTCATTCGAAGTACATTTCCACATGGATTATTTTCCAAGCTGTGCATTCATTTTTCAACAAAACTCTGTTGAGTGCCTATATTAATTAATTTCCTTTTTATATCTAAAAAGGTGCAAGTTCCCATGTCTTCTTTGTTCCCTTTTCGGGTTAAAATAAAAATTAACCACACGGGATCTATTTCACCTCCTTCCTCTTAAATGTTACGGTAGAAATCAATTTTTTTAATTTCAAGAAACTGTAACAGTAACTTTTAACGGAGTCATCCGCTATGTGTGCATTATAATGCAACAATTTCAGAGAGTAAAAATCATTCGCCTTGACCGGGATCCCGGTCAAGGCGAATGATTTTTACTCTCTGAAATTGTTGCATTACAATTTTTTTAAGTCAACCAATAAATTTGGAAAATATATTTACCGACTTTGGTTAATTTCTAATACATGCGAATGTTATGTCATCTCAATGATGCAAAATTGTGTTCTTTGCGATTTAAGAATTAATGACGTAAAATTAGATAACTTTCAGTTTTAGTGAAAATTAAGGGTTTCATTATTTCAAAAACAGTCGATTGGAACATTTAATAATGACTCTGATAACTTTCTCAATGATTAATTATTTCTGTTACATCATTAATTGCTATTAAGATTTCATATTGACGTATTTAATAAGAACGTCTAAAACTTAAAAACTGTTCGATAAACATTAAACGAATACCCTGGATACGAAGTCAATTTTTTTGTAAACTTACGTAATTTAATTATTTGATTAAGTATTGCATCATTTTGTCATTTCTAAAAGATAATTATTTTTCCTGCTGTTTTATTTTCCAGGAAAATTATAAGCTTGGATCTATCGGATATAATTTCATTTTTGGCCATAAATTCTCTAAGGCACGCCAAGACTCGTATTTAATGTAAAAGAAAGAGAGAGAGAGACTACATGGATTTGAATGGTTGCCGATGATTAGTCCGCCTCCCCCTCGCCTCCAGTTCATCCCTCCGAGTTTTTTTTCTCACTGAACTACACAGTTTTGGAATACTTTTATCTTAACCCCCAAAGTTGCATTTAATACATAATTGACATACACACACAGATAACATCATTATTGTACATACATACATGTTATGTATACATAATAACACATTAATTGGTTTTAATACAACACAAATCAATGTCACTTTTTCTTGGTTCATAAGTAGTTTGCGTAGGCTTTTCTTCTTCTTACTCCTAGGTTGTCTTCGTCACTGACCTAGATGTTTTCTTTCAGGAATTCTTCAATTGGGCCTGAGTTTCTTGGCAATTGTTCTCCAATGTCTTTCAGAGATTTTACTGGGCCTCTATTTATTTCCTCCAGCTGTCTCTGGTTTTCTGTGTATATTGGGGCAATGAAGAATGCAGTGTTCGACCGTTCGATCTTCGCTCGTTCTGCAACTGCATTCCCCGTCGTTGGTTTTGCCCATACGTTTAAGATAGGCCCGTAAGTTCCCATGTCCTGTTAAAACTTCCGTTAACTTTTGGCTCATATCAAATTTTATTTCAAGGCGTGCCTTAATGTCAGGGAAGAATTGCCATTCGTTTAAGACCAGGGCTCTAATTTGTCTCTTGACTATGTTTAATCGGTTTTGTTAAATTGTTTCGCCTGGTAGGTTAGTTACCTCTTTTCTCTTTAGATCTGAAGTAGGTTTTCGTCCCATGGTTTCTATGATTGATGGGGTGATCCCAGTTATAACAGTAACTGCATGATTGCTAACGGATATATTCCCTAATGATATCCCGAGTAAACAGCATCTTTGGGCCTTGTTCTATTTAATGTCTATTCTATTCAAATTTAGTTTTTCCCCCCAAATTTAGCATCCGTAAGATAGGATTGGTAGGCCACCGAGTAATGGAAGATATTTAGACTTTTGTTATTAATGAATCCGTATTTAATGCACAGTAGTATTAGGCACGTTAAAATACATATCCACTGAATTCGATTAGTATACATAGATAGACGTAGTAAATTAATTTTCTATTGCCTGCCATTTTGAAAAACCATTAATATTTCGCATAGAACAATATTTCGACCAGGCTATTTATGAGTAAAATAAATCCGTGGTAGATTCATTAGTGCCTTAATTACGATGATTACCTGAGAACGTTATACTCTATACTATAAACTCATGATGAGTATGTTTTCCTTGGAAATCTAAGTATTCGACAACGTTTTTAATACTATTGCCGATATTTCTCTCGGGTCAGGTGTATGAAATCGTTTTGGAAGTTACATAGGCTTGTTGAAGAAATAGAACCCTTCTAATAGAATGTATAGTGACACTGAAATCTTTCATTGTAATCTAGATGTAACGGATTTCACATGGTAGTTTTGATTTCTGCTCAAAAGTATTTTTAGGTAATATTGTATGAATAAGGTTTTGAAATAAAATTTGTCTTTACATAGTCATTTCAGTAAGTTCTGATTGTGCAGGATATCATTAAATATAAATTAACTTGACTCAATTTGAGTTTTATATTAATTTAATGACCAATTTTATTGAACCATATATTTAAGCAACGACTCCTAAGTTGATTGTTGATATTTTTCAAAAAAACATTTAAAATGCCACAGCAAAATTATAATGAATGGTGTAGTAAAAAAGTATGAATTAGTAGAAGACTTTTCAAACACCCATTGAGTTAATTATGGGGTTGATAGTATTAGTGCAAAATAAATTTAAATTACCGGCCATTGATCTCTGATGAAGATTCCTTTTGAGTGGATGTTTAAAGAGGGACCACTTCCGACAACTCTCGCTCGTACCTCCTTCCGCAGTCGACCACGCAAACCCTTGGGCCTTTCCCGAAGACCCCGACGCCCTCCTCATCCTCGCCTCCTCACCCATTCTTCTATCTTCCGTCAGTCTTTAACTCTGAATCGAAGTCATTAACGGACCTGAAAAATATATCAGTCCGATGAGACACCGGCGGAAATTATTTCGCGTGGGAATACGAATGGAGGAGAAGAGGAAGTCCTCTTGGAGGTAAAAATTTAGATTGGACCCGAGGGACGGTTGGTGATAAAAGATCCTCTCTAGTTCTCTTTTCGAGTTTCATTCGGTGGAAGGGGGTGGGGTGGGAGTAGAACCTAAGGCGGTTTAGGTTTTCCTGCGCGACGCTCCAGGGATATCGAGACTACTATTTCCGCTGGCTTTGTATTATTAAATTCCACTTCAATTATCATTGCCAAAGTTTACACTGATGTGTTCATAACACTATCTATTGCTGATCAGGAATGAAATGCAATATTTTCAGAGCAATAATTAATAAATTCAATAGTTCATTAATTACTATAGGATGTATGGAGCCTTGGGCAAATTGCTTCATCGTTGTTAAGGAAAATTTTAAATATTTGGGAAGAGAGAAGTATTCATTAGTGGTATAGAAATGAATTCCAATTAATGTGTCATAAATATGGGATAATTGTTGTACATACAAGATGAATATTTCGCCTTATTTTATTATAAAAGGAATACGATATGAATCTTTGGCAGATCATAGTCAGCAGAACATTTAACCGAGGAAAGTCCCAATTAAAATTCTCAAGCATAATTGGGTCAAGGCGACAAATTCCTCTTTACGACGAGGATTTTGACAATATTGAGGCCTTGTATCTTACTTTATCCCACTAAGTAACGTGGGAAGGCGTGTATGTTTTGTCTTAAAAAAGAATTGTTAAAATAATCTGTATGAAATGGATTCCTAAAAGAATGGCATGTACCTTCTTATTTAGGAATGCTTATTTAATGATGATTTTTGATTCATCAATTGGTATTAATACCAAGTACATCTTATTAAATAAATCAGTGACTGGGAAACCAGCATGTGAAGATGTGTAGTACTGTTATTTAACTTTTGAGAGAAAAACTTTGGTTTTCCAGTGATGTTCTGGTGACATTTTCAGATATATATCCTGAGTTATTTGATTTACCAATTTCGTAGGGCTGACGGAGTGGCGTTCACCTCGTCTCTCCCTCTCTCTCCCGAGTCGAAGCAGTTGAAGGCCCGTCCTCCCCATCGACCCTCCCCCCTGGCTCCCGTGACCTCGCCGCAATGTCGATTCACCCACCATTCGCCGGAGCAGTCCGTGGTGGAGTCGGAACGCTGTCACTTCTCTCCCTTCCAATCCCTCCATCCCCTCGCCACTCCAACTGCACCACAGGGGATGATGCAGTTGCGGGATGGAAGAGTGTCCAGCGCGCAATAAGGAGGGGAGGGAGGGATTAAATCGAGTTGGAGTGTTTGGAGTAGACTTAAGAGGATTGGATGTCTGAGGCGGCGTGCGGTGCGAGGCGGGGAACTCGCCTGCCTGCGTGCGTCCTCGCTCACCCATGGTGCGCGATGTGGAGTGAGGAAGTGAGAGGGTGTGTTTGTGCGCGGGTGTGTTTGACAGTAAAGTCTGCCGCCTAGATAAGCTCGCTGCGTCTTTCCTCTGCCCTCTTGCGCGGAAATGAAGGTGGGAGACGGCGATGGAATTACTGGAGGGTAGGGAATAGGGAAATTCATTCGCCCGAGCTCGCCTATTCCCAAACTTTTTCAACGGCGCATTTTGCTTTAGGGATGAGTCGTAAGAAATAACCTAGGAGTTTAATCTAAACGATATTCAACTGAGACATCTTGAGTTCCGGTGACCAATGTTACGACTTTAATATCCATCTCGAGAAAAGCTCTCTGTGATGTATGAATTAAATGCTGAAATGGTCCCTGTCCGAAAAATCCTATTCTTAATTGAGGCGACTTTTATAAAATATTTTAATGTACAGCCCGCCGTTATTTATCCGCAATTTTGATAATGTTTTCAATATTTGTCAGCATTTGATTCTTTTCCAATTTTCTGGATAAGGTTGGCTCCATTTTCTTTCACTTCTGACCAAGACTATATGAGAGAATTATATTAAATGGCAATAATTAAACACATCCCAGCCTCATTTAGGATTTTGAAATGGTCTTGGAAAGGGAAGTGAAACAAAAGTTGCTGAAATCTGTAAAAAAATATTAATTATATTTGTAATTGTGTAACCATTTTTTCGTCCGTCTGAGGATACGATAGATCTTCATTGAGGATGAATTCTTCGGTGGTGTGCCTATTAAACAAGCTAAAATATCCTTCTAACGTGATTGTGATTGCTCTGAATACGAAATTATACCTTCTACTTGACTGCTTTAAAATGCAAACTCGGGGTAAGCTGAAGTTTAATTAGCTTTTTAATAGGCTTTGTCATTTTATTCATCAAAGAAATTGCTGAGCAATCGTCACCAGTCATTTCCGCCGATTCGTTCATTACGATACTAAATAATTCAAAAGAGCGTATTGCAATGAGTGGAGGGTACAGTATCGTTTAACTGCACGCCAATAGGGGAGGAAAAGACGAGCTATGGCGATGGCGGATGAGATATATCCCTCGATCCCTCGTTGGCGGTCCTTTTACGAGAGGAAGGAAGACATTTTGGTCAAATTAGAAGAAGTTGTTGGAATTTCGTGGGAAAATGTGGAGAAACGCATGAAAATTTTCTATGTATATTTATGAGGGAAAAAGGGGCGATTTTTGAAGTTGAGAGGGAGCACCGGGGGGAAACGAGGGAAAGGAAGTAAGGTTCGTTCATGTGAATTTGGTAAATCGGGTGTGTGTGTGTATACATATATATATATATATATATATGAAAGTAATATATTTATTTAAGTTACGGAAAGAAACAGCGAAGAAGTCGACGTGTCTGTTAAGAATATGCGAAGCGGGAAACGTGGGGGAAGGGTGGTTGAACAAACGCGGTGGCGTAGCGTGGGGGAGACGTTAGCAGGGACAGGAGTGAGGCAGGCAAGAAGGGGCTCCGGGAAGGAGATGCCCTCGGGAGTAAGCGAAGGACGCAAAAGTATAAGACCCCGTAAGGGAAGCAGAGCTGAGGGGAAGGGTGGCGTGAAAGGCCGGGCATAAATGGCGAGGGCACGATAAGGAAGCGGAAAAAAGCCTTGGAGGAATGGATAAGAATGGAAGAGGGCGAGAGGGGTTAAGGAGATAAGTCTGTGTAAAGGATCGCGAGATGACTCCGTGAAAAGAGGTCCATAGATCGAGAGGGGAGAGGGAGGTGGAGGGTGAGAGATGCAGGAGGAGGTTGAAGAGGTTATTTGGAGGAAGGGTTAGGAAGGTTTTGAACCGAACAAGGAGGGGTCAACGGAGTTCGTCCACGGTTTACAGCTGCCATTACCGCGATGTTTCCCAAAGGATGATTTTTTGGAGGGTTGAGTGCGAGAGGTTTTGTAGGAACTACTGCAGTCTTTGTTTTCTTCTTTCCCATCGAAGAGCCTTAAAGGCAAATGAGTTTTTATCGCTGTGAGTGGCTGAGGGTAGGGGTAGAAAGACAGCGAGGAGAGGAAAGGACAAATGCAACTGGAGCATTAGTGGCGCACATTTTTTTAATTCGTCTAATGTATAGATATTATCTTTCAGAAGTCTTAAATATGAAATCCCAAGCAAGTTTTTTGCAAAGAAGGAATCCTATAGAGGCAGAAATGTGAAAGGCTCTCTTGGTATTCGTAGAAAGAATTAAATCTTGCCCACTAGCATTTCAATCGATCGTAGATAATATTTGGTCCCTTGAAAAATAAGGATCTTCTCACCATGCATGGAAACAGGATAAAAATCCATCATTTTCGTGATTTATATTAGCAGCAAGTATACGCAGGAAGTAGACGAGAAACTAACCCCGTAAAAGGGTGAAAGAAGGTCGTTAGTTACTTTGTAGAACTGACCTATGAGTATAAAACTAATCTAAGAATCTGAGTTATGGTTTCTTGGTCATTCAGGTTAAAATAAAATTGAACTAGGACTTTGAAATTCTATAGGATCCATTAAATATGTATTCTCTATAATTATTTGCTGTGAATCACCTAATTTATTACCTGCCATTATTTGTTCTGAAATTATCTCTTGAGGAAATATCCCAAATTAAATTTATCCAGTCTGCTGACGGATCAGTTTTCGTCCTTCGTGCATGGAATGGAAAAATGACGTCATTGAGTAGGTAATAAGTTGAGCGTTTCATGCTAAAAGATTTTTGAACTTGACTTACTATTTTTCTGCTCTGCTGCTACATTATGGCATAAGTTGAATTAAGTTCCCCTTAGACCGTTACCGCACGATTAACTCAGCCCCGCCATATTCGTTTGCGTTAGAATTCTGAGCTAAGCATAAGAATTAAGTTTGTGATAATCGCCTTCCTCATATCATTTCGTCCAAGGGAGTAGGCGGAGCACCCCAGCAGCAGCGGCGCAGTTACGGTTGAGTTAACCAATTTCGTTCGCCGTTAGCTCCCTTTCCCCGACCCTACATACGATACACATTCATTTAACCGTGCCAGTTCTGTATGCGACATTTCAAACAAATAGTTAATGTAATCACTGGAAAACCACACGCGCCAGCACAACATCTTGAGACATAAACTGATTGCTCATATCCGTTGACAAAAGTTTTCTGGTGCTCATCTCTCTCGCACTCCTCCCACGCCTCACCTCTCTCTCTCCGTTCAAGGTACTCACGGTTATATTCGTGAGCCTCTGGAATTGCTAATTACCTCTTCGCAGCCGGAATCCACAAACTTTCCGACACTCCTTGTCCAAAGACAGTGGGTTAGAACGTGGGGAGGAGGAAGAGGAGGGAACGGACGATAGAAAGGGAGAGGTGGGGGATAGGTATCCTACGAGTGCATAACTCCATTAAGGTATATGAAGCATCTTCTTCGTTGCGTTCTCCTTAGTAGGCTAATGGCTCCCCTCGGCTCACTCCCCGAGTCACGACTACCCGAGTTTCGTTGGCCGGGCGAAATTATCACCGTACTGTACGGAGTAACAAAAATTTTCAAATTCCATTTCGGTTTATGTATTAATTTAACTGCGACATTTGGCTAGTTGAATTAGACTAAGTATACCTTTCAACAAATTAAAAACGAGGAAGACATAGACAACTATTCGTCTGGAATATTATGCGTATAATGTGCGCCAATTCTTTACGGGCTGAAAATTTCGCGTATGTATTAATTTAACTGCGATATTTGGCTAGTTGAATTAGACTAAGTATACCTTTCAACAAATTAGAAACGAGGAAGACATAGACAACTATTCGTCTGGAATATTATGCGTATAATGTGCGCGAATTCTTTTCGGGCTGAAAATTTCGCGTATGTATTAATTTAACTGCGATATTTGGCTAGTTGAATTAGACTAAGTATACCTTTCAACAAATTAGAAACGAGGAAGACATAGACAACTATTCGTCTGGAATATTATGCGTATAATGTGCGCGAATTCTTTTCGGGCTGAAAATTTCGCGTATGTATTAATTTAACTGCGATATTTGGCTAGTTGAATTAGACTAAGTATACCTTTCAACAAATTAGAAACGAGGAAGACATAGACAACTATTCGTCTGGAATATTATGCGTATAATGTGCGCCAATTCTTTTCTGGCTGAAAATTTCGTTTCCATTGATGCTTGACTCGGCGGAGCGAGTCTACAGTTAACTTTTCATTCGGGTAACAACAATCCTAGATTAAAATTTTAGTCGTTAGATCATATTTTTCCTGTGCCGAATTTTTTCCATCTTATTAGGTACAAGTTTTACGAGCTTATTTCCAAATAAATTAACAAGTATAGAGTATTTCTTGATCGACTCATTTCTTCCCGAGAGCAAAAATATCCACCAGCAAGGGCCCATTAGAGAAGGTGAAGAATAAATATTCAAATTAACTAGTTTTTTTTTTTCGTGACCCATATCCAAGCTGCATGTAAGTCATGCTGAGTACCTGATGTAGTACGCAGTGCACGCATTTCATTCATACTGGCTAAAAGATCCTAACATTTAGTACTCTTTTTTTTCGAGCACGTTAGTGAAGAAGTGTAAATGGCTTTAGCGTTTCGTTTTACGCCTTTGGAAAAAGACTGGAGTGACTAGTGTTTTTCTTATTTTTATCGCAATTCGAAAGTAAATAAAAGGAGAGAGAGAGAGAGAGGGAGGACAAGGGAAGGAAGGGAGAGACTTCGCAGGCTCCGGAAATTGGTTTCTTCAGTCCCCAGAAACCCAAACCCACGTCATCCCGCGGTCTCATCTCGTCACTCCGCTCCGCCTTAATCTCTACTCCCCCCCTCCAACGCCGCCATCACACCCCGTCTGTTGTTTCCGGATGCCCTTTCTCTCTCCCTCCTCCCCTTCTCTCTCACTACTCCTTCCTTTCCCAGAGCACTTCTTCACTCAATGCCTCCTCCGCCTATCCCTTCCTCAATCTCCTTCCCGCCATCTCCCGAGTTGGGAATCACTCGTTCCGAATCCTCCGTCTCTCGTTCTTTAATCCCACTCCGCCCCTCGCCCCCGTCACCTAACCCGCTCCATTTCCTCCGCGTTCGGGCGGGAAAAGCACCTGCACTCTCGGTATACCGACTAGATTTGGACGCCCTCAAGCTTCGAGATTTCTCGATTTGTCATAAAAAGATGCCAATGGGACGATGGATTATCTTCTATTTTATGTTTGGGCTTTACGCCATGTACCACTAGAGTCCTAGTTCACTACTAAACACTCGGGTTCCAAATCATCTATTGCATTTGAATGGCAACCGTTGGAAAGGATAATTATTAGCATTAAAGGAAAAACGTTCAGAAGATACGTAAGGTCAATCGCCGTCGCTTGTAGGAAATTGCTAATATGGTAAAAATGTCAGTCTATTCTTTTTCACTAATTTCTTTTTATTTTTCCTTTTGAATACAAAAAACAAACATATCATTGTGGTGGTTTTTATGTGTAATAGTGTTTTGGAGTAAAAATATTCGTGAAAATGGTTAAAAAGTCATGTTTACCTAATAAAAACTATTCTTGATATTTCAACTTCAAAATTAACGTTTTTCTCGTCGAAAAATCCAAGCGTATACCGAGTTATTTTGCTCTAGCATATGTCAACTTAATTTAATGACCTCTTTAAGAACCTCCTAAGCCTTTTCTATTACTCGTCAATTTTCCTCTGAAAATGAAATTATGCTGAATAGATCAACGGCGTTAGTATAAACTTTCAAAAATGTCGAATGTTTTACTGGTTTTAAGCTTTGATCTCAATGTCAAATTATTGTTTTCGGATCGTAAAATGATGATACTCTTGGCTTTCAATTTTTTCCACGCTAAATATCTGCTTGTATACATAAATAATATCGTTATCATCATCAAATCACAGAGTTACAGAATTTCGGGCTTTTTCAGCCAGTGTTATCCATCATTTCTCTGTGCAACTATCCTTCAAAAGCCACATTTAAACATTTCCAGTGAAAATTGAAAAGTATCGAGTCGATTACCTTCTTTGGCTTCTCTCAATCGCTGCGTTCCTTAAATAAATCCCTAAATATTCAATAAATTGAAATATATTTATTCTTAATTTTCCTCCTACCGGTTGCGCTATCAATAAACTCTTCCCGCATTTACATTCCTGCAGACGAATCCATATAGCACATATACAAAATGGATTCTTTTGTTATCAATCACAATCACTATGAAATTCCTAGTCTGTGTGTGTCTTGATTTAGAATTCACGACCTTTATGAAGGTTTTTAAATTGTTATCTTTTAATCAAACAATTGGGAGTAGGATATTTTTTCCTTGAAACAATAAATAATCTTAAATAATCTGTGTGTTATCTAATTTATAATGTGCATTAATTTTTATGAAGATCTACTTTCCCCTTTGTCGTTTTTTAAATATTTTAATCTTTTCTTTTCTAGGTGAGTACTGATTCTCCTCAACTTTACGAATGCCGAATGAAAGTAGAAACTGGTCCGCGTAAGTGACGTTACTTCCTTATTTCTAATTACATGTTAAAGTTTTTGGATTAAATTCATTTTTAATCATGTTCTTGAGGATATCATAGGATATAATATGGCGGTCCTTTCCATAAATGTCTTTTATACGATAAATGTTCTTCTACAACTGAGTTTGTTTCACCTCTACCAGTATTCTACGAGAGACTTCTCGTAGAATCTCGTTTTTTCATGAATTTGAACTGTGGAACTCCTCTCGGAAGGACATTTTTTCACGTATATCCGTGCCAAGATCCTGCTGTGGTATGAAGGAATAATTCACAAACTCCTTTCCATTAATACAAACAAATCCCCTGGCTCGGAGGAAATTCCGGCAAGAGAACCTTAAGAGGTAACCCTCGAAATTGTGCTGTCCCTTTAATGCATATTTAATAAGCCCATTCTGGAAGGTATAATTCCCCAGAACTGGAAGATAGATAGCAGCGCCCCCCCCCTCCCCATCTTGAGAAGTGAAAGCATACAAGACCCAACCAATGCCACTAAAACGTTCTTCCGTGAAAGCCAACTAAGCAAATGTTTTTGGAATTATCACGGCACTTATACTATTGACGGAACTAGTGAGAATAACTTTTTGAGAAGTTGTTAGGATCCATTTAAAAAAATAAAGAGTCGAGTTATTTTTCAAACCTCTTGAAATAAACCGACCGGTTTA
Organism: Hetaerina titia; assembly: GCA_037158775.1. Classification (NCBI taxonomy): domain Eukaryota; kingdom Metazoa; phylum Arthropoda; class Insecta; order Odonata; family Calopterygidae; genus Hetaerina; species Hetaerina titia. The sequence goes on along the minus strand of CM073769.1, from coordinate 61,895,429 downwards.
TCCTATGTGATGTCATTTTTAAGGTAAGGTGTTTAAGACTTGACGATTCTTATGCATCGTAGGCAATCGAGAAATTCACAATATAAAAGAGGAGAAGGGAGAAGGAAGGGAGGAAGAGTAGGTGCGAGGAGTAGGAAAGCGGAAATGGAGAAGACGATAAGCCGTGAAAGTGCGTGACACAATACACCTTGAGGATTAAGATAAAGGAGTGGAGGGAAACGAGAACTGAACCACCGTTAAGAGACGAGGGGAGTGGAACAGCGAAATAGCTCAACTGGAGGAAATTTTGAAATGGGTCACGAGGGTATACGTGTATTGAGAAAGGGGTTGAAACATAGGGTGAAGTTTGTCTTTACATATAATACCATTAGCCGGGCAATTTAAGATTGCAAATTATTCCAGAAAATTCAATTTCATTCACCATTTTGTTCATAAAATACAAAATTTTGACGTTCGAAGTCGCTCGAGTGACACACAAGCACTCTTTCCATTCTGGCCAGTCAAAGCAGAAACAAAGTGTTTTAATATCTAATAATGGCGAGACATCTGGGACTGCTAAACATTTGAGTCAAGTATGTCATTTGAGTGAATTTGAACTTGATATTCAACATTTTATGGACAAAGGGCTGAAATTGGATTTTCTGGAAAAATTTTAAATTGCAAACATCCTGGCTGATGGCATTTTACGTAATAACGAACTGCTCTCTCATTCACGCTTCCTTAATTCCCGTATGCCCTCGTGACAAGTTTCTCATCTCGAAATGTCTCATTTTCCTCCATTTGAGCTATTCCTCCATCATTCACGGAGATATCTCGGATTTTACGTAGAATAGCGTTGAATCAACGTTTCAATGGCCTACTGCTCCATCGTGTTCAGGGTGAGGTGTCGACAATTCTCCATTTTACCTTTTCTATTTTCGCTCCCATCTACTTTTTCTCTCTTTCTTCTTTCAATTACCTCACTCTGGATAAGGCATCATACAAGGTCTGTCCCAAAAGAAGTAGGACCTTTAGATTTTTCCCGGATAGACGGAAAACCGGGCGGCAGTTTCTCTGGCTGGGTTCGAGAGAGAGGAGCCACGGGAAAGGTTAGCGGTTGGTGGCTCCCAGCCTTTGTAGAGTGCGGTTCATTCGTTTGCGAAACCTCTATAACGTGACCGCGTTGCGATTCGTCATGAACCAGTTATTGGAACAGCACTACGCCATTAAATTTTGCGTGAACCTGGACAAAACCGGGAAAGAAAGTCATGGCGTGCTCAAGGCAGCTTATGGTGATGCCACCATGGATATATCGCATAATTTTAAGTGGCGCTAGTTGTTTCGGGAGGGTAGAAAAGATTTTGAAGACACCAAACGTTTAGGACGCCCTTTGACCTCAAAAAGTGACAACAATCTTGCAAAATTGAAGGTTTTTTTGGACAGAGATCGCAGATTAAGTGTTCGCTTGGCTTTTGATGAACTTGTCATCCCTAAAAGTGATGTGCATCGACTTGTGACCAGAAACATGGGTATAAGAAAGCTATGTGCGAAGTTGGTGTCGCAAGCGCTCTCGGACGAACAAAGGAAAACTCGCACGCGGATCTGTCGAGAGCTTCTCGACCATCTGAGTGAGGATCCAAACTTTTTACACATGGTCGTTCATGTGATTATCAGGCTTCTTCCTCTTCCCCCACCTCAAATCCGTGTTGAAATGACGTCACCACGGGTCTGTAAAAGAGTTACTATAGGTCGTGACGAGGAAGTTTAGCAGCATTCCGGGTGCCGCCTTCCAGAAGGCGTACGAGGCGTTGAAAGTCCGCTGGAAACGGCATGTGGACGCACAAGGGTGCTACTTGAGAAGAGTAAATGTACTCGTATCAATTCTGGCAATTAATTTTTTTTAATCTACTCAGTCCTTCTACTTTCGGGACAAATCTTGTATACTACGTAAATGCAGCTCGATTAGTTTAACTTTGCAAAATAAATTGTAGCAAAGACGGTAAAAAATTTATCCAACAGTTAGAAAAGAGATCTCTTGAAGCTAAGTACATAAGTGATGATGATAATGATTATAGATTTATAAGTACCAAGTTAGAGTAATTTAATCAATGATACACTTTGGTCTTTAAGCGTACAAGCATCCTAATTTCGATTGAAGAGGTGGTTTGCACTACTCCTGCATATAGTTTCATTATGCGCAAACGTCTTCAGAGAAGAATTCAAAACCTGAGTAAAGCTTATCAGATATGTTTTCATATATTTTATTTTTTCATATAATATAAAATAATATTTCCCAATGGTTCTTATGTAAGAATCTCCTAAGGCTTTCAAAAGGAGAGAACATATAAACTATACGCAGGTCCAGTTTAGATTAATATGAATTAATTTAAAAAGATTAAGGGAGAGTTATGGATGAGACAATGCAATTATACCTGTGCAAATATTATATGTTTATTTAGTAATATCTTTCCCATACATTATCAAAAATAGAATGTATATTTAGCAATAATCACATAACATTTCAACATTATAGTACTTCTCACATATGCATACGCGAAAATTTTCCTCCTGCTATATCTATTTGGCATTCTGAAAGATAGAATATTGAGATGTAAAGATCTAGAAAGATCTTTACATCTAGAAAGATAGAGATAAAACTCATCACAGCACTTCTCCTGAGGATCGTTTATTAGACAGTTTTAGGAATTTAAGGGTATTTTAATAAATAAACGAATCACAAACGTTACAAGCTGCTCCCTTCTTTTTATGAGTATAATGCCGTTTACAAATAAATGCTTCATCGAATGATTTATTTCAAAATTAGTTTTACAGAATTTAAAAATTTTGAAGATTATTTTACTCAGGAACGATCAAAATTGTTGAAGCCTTAGATTTATTCAAATGGGAGTAATTAAATAAAGAAGGTGATGCTGTTAAGTGTTTGTGCGCTTGGAATCTCATGTAAGAAGTACATGTGAATATGTTCCCGATATGAGGCAATAATTGCATGTGAATATGAATGAATTGCCTCAAGTATTAGACCGCAAAGTTCAGTTCACCAAATGCTACTACGTGCGTATTCTCGTTGCGCTGTGAGTTATCTTAGGTTATGGTATGAACAGAGCTTGTTCGAGTTGACTCTCTAAATACCACAAATTAAGCGCTTAAACCAACAGCTTTTATTTTATATCGGAAGAGTCTTTCATGATATTGGAGTTTGTTTGTGGAAAACTGATGCCATCATACAGTTTAACAGCCAACAGTTAATACAGTGAATATGAATGCATTATCGCACGAATTCAAATTACTTACATTATTCTTGCAATGGAATTGTCAAGTAATTTCGAGAATTTCGAGACCCCTATTGCATTTTACTTCCACCGGGGAAATAATACCTCGCGAATTTCGCGCCACGAGCTCATAGACAACACAAATGATCACTCCTGCCCCTCCGATCCTCAAATTTTCCATTTCCCTGTAATATACTTCTTTTATGATTTATTTAGCCAAGGTTGCTGGTTTATGGTTCACATCTCTAAGCGGTGCATGTTGGAAGTGTGCATCAGACACCTAAATCCCCATAGCTAACAGTAGTGTTTCAAAACTCCATGCCATTATTTGATAAAGGCGTGGATTTCTTATTATTTTATGCTGGCTTAGCGTATCGACTACATAAATGCTCAATAAATTAGTTCTTATAACCACGAATACTTGCTAAAATGTAAAATCAGCCTTTCTTCAGTAACAATGAATAACTAAATGTTTAGTTGAAATGAGATTACTTGTTTTAAAACTATATTGATGTCATTGATAATTGATCCATGATAATTTGCCTATTTGTTTTGTAGAGTGTTTTCATTAAAGATTAAAGAGAGATAACATTTTTTAAATTTGAATCTTAACTCAATTAATTTGTACACTCTTGATTTTCCATCATTATTCTTAAGGGTAGATCCAATTCTTCTGGCGCTCAAAATATTTAACTGCCAACCGCATAGCTTTCATTTATTTCTTATCCAACAATGCCATCGGGGAGAATATTAACTGTGGGTTGCAGTTAGTTTGATTTGCGATTAAATCTTTAGCAGGCGTGATTAGCATTCTAAGCAATGTTCGCCTTATTTCGCGTTTCTCAGGCGAGGGGTATTTAAATAAAATAGATACTTGTCTCAGAGAAAACCTTGTGGAAGGGGAAGGAATGGGACCGAGGGAGAAGGAGAAGGGATGCGTAAAAAAATATTTCCATTATAAAAATGGTCTTTCTTATTTTTATCTCCCCTTTTAATCATCAACTCTCCCTCCCGCATCCCCAGCCATCCGCTTCGCCCGTCCATCTTCTCATCAACTCCGACCATCCCCACTTTCCTTCCTCACCCCCGCCATTTTCCCCTGTCCCACCACCTTCGACTCTCCCACGCCACCTACCCACCACCTTCCCTAACGTTTGACGCTCTTCGTTATTCATTTCGTCCATTTTTTTTCAGTAATTGCACCCCAGGGTTGCTTTCCCTTCAACCCCAATTCTCATCCACATTTTCCTACGTCCCGGGAGTTCCTCTCACCCCCTCTTGTTTCTCAATGGAAATACTTAAGAGGCAATTTCGCGTCACCTTCTTAATTCTTTCCCCCGAGCCCCTTCACTCATGAGGATGCGATGCGGAGCCCTAGGTGGTCCCATCAACTACTCAAGCGATGCACAAATGGCGAGCTGTGTTTCCTCTGAAGATACTAAAATTGAATGATGATGAATGATGATCCGCCGTTCAACTCCTGAATCATGATATATTAAGCTACCTATCACTGGCTTTAAAAATTGTCCCCTTATCAATAAAGGATTACTAAGTCTGAATCATTTAGTTCCGGATATTCCAGAAACATGGTCATGTTAACTTATTTTTTTTAGATTCTCTCAGAAACTTCGTTGCTAGACATTATTCACCATTCACTGGAGGTAATTCCAAGCAAAATTTTCACGGAAAGTGAAATGTTCTCTATTTTTTGCACGAATATTTTATCAGAAAAAAGCGCATTTCGTATTCAATTATATATATATATATATATATATATATATATATATATATATATATATATATATATATATATATATATATATATTCATTCACACATAGAAATGGATATAAGGAAAGGGGATAGGAAAACACATAAAGCACGAACACAGGACATGTGGGGAAAGCGGATTTGAGCAAATCACAAATATAAAAATATTTCCTTAACCGGGACTTGAACACCGGACCTTCCACTTGCCGGGCGGATGCGCTGCGTATATATATATATGTATATATATATGTATATATATATATATATATATATATATATATATATATATATATACATATATATCAATCTTGAATTTTGCTGCAGAGCCTTTTGGTAAATTGCACCTTATTACAGGGCCTAAGTTTATCAATTCTCCGCCGTTCTTCATTTACTACATTTTGGAAAGGTGCATTCCTCTCACATAAATATTCGTCGGGAATTTCGTCAAATGTTGATGGTAATATTTGTTATAGAGTATATTTATCAGCCTTATCAAGATTTTTTGCAAATATTTGATAATACACGTATACCTACCTCACGTCAAATTAGACGATAGATGGTCCTTTCTATACCACAGCTAAGTAGTTGAGCGTAAGTACTGTGATTTGTGATCAGAGACTGGCTCGAGACTCCACCCTCGTCGGTGCGTGGAGAACTTTAATATTAAAGGAGGCAGCTTTTCATGATATTTTACAGGGCACATAAAACGTATACACTTGATTTTAGAAAACTTGAGATAATCTTTTTAGTTCGTTGAAACTAAGAGAACCTAATTGGTTTATGAAATATAGTTTTAAATATAACCTGTCTCTGGAAAGGGGAAAATCTTTTTCAGTGTCAACGTACGAGTAATATTAATGATATTTTCCATGTTCTTTAATTGTAATATATATATATATATATATAGATGATTTCTTCGAAGTAACACGGAAGTGTTGAATAAAAAACTTAGACAGTAACACACAGCACGAGAACACATAAAAAGAACACTCACAATAATATCTTGATAATTTCGACGGACTCGAGCTCCGTCTTCTTCGGAATACTATATATAAGATTGCCCTATACCCATTGTTAATGATAAGAATAAACTTTATTTTTTTTTAATTTTAAACTTAAATTTCCTGTTATATTCACTTCATTGGATCCAAGTGTCCATGACATACGCGTCAAAGAGAATTCGCAATAAAATTTTACATCCAATCTAAGATCTTACTCAAAGTTATTCGATAAACTTCGGAACAAATACTATATCATCAGACGTCAATGTTTATCGATAAAATTCATAAATCACCTTACGAGTATCAATATATCGGGGAATAACCCGAATTCTTCAGATAAAAAAAGAAGTGCAATTTTCCTGCGCGATATTGGTTCAGATATATCGAATGCTTTTGCACATTCCTGTCGCTTGAACGGGGAGGTAATTCTTTAACCCTAGAAATTCCACATTGGGAGATGGAAAATTTTAACCATAGTCCACTTTGCTAAGTACCGCTCCATTTTCCTTTACTCCATCTAATCTTCTAATCACCTATCAATTGTCATCCTTTCACTGGTTGTGTCCCTCAGTACATTAAATTGGAGCGCTTCATAACCAGTACTGCAAAGCAGCATTGGTCGATTCCCTCCCCAAGTTCACTAGAAGAGCGTGGCTCTCCAATGTGACGAACATGTCGAAATTAAGCCCTATTCAATACTTTTCAGCCCTTCAATTACTCCCCAGTAGTTTTGTTTCCATCAAAGAAGAGCTTTTAATTTGAAGAGAAGACCTTCCTAGTTCAATATGATCTAATATTGCTGTGAATCGTTTGATCGACCGACATACTTTCTTCTCAAGTTTTCCCTGTAGCTAATATTTTTTAAATTCAGCTATTCTTTCGTTCAAGAGTAGATGTTCTTGCCCTATCCTCCCTCCCTCGCCCTTTTAATACGCTCGAGTTTCCTTCCAGTGATCCGTAACATGTATCTATGTTATCTTGCTCTCCACGAAAATGATTTCTTTTTCTCTTTTTCAATTATACGAGGTTAATTCCCCCTCCCCCTCATTTTTCTTGTGAGCTCATACCATCCCCTTTCCAGGGGAAGCACATTGACTCCGACTAACATTCCCATCCATCTGCTTGTCACAGAAACATTCGGTCGTTCCGGGACCACCCACCCGCCCGTGTGCCGTGTTCCTCCCCGCGTCTTATTTCTAATTTCCATCCGTCTCGGAAACCCCGCCGTCGCCCCCTCTTCGCGTTTCATTAGTCGACCTTCGTTAGTTCGGTCCTCTCTCCCCACTTTTCCCCCTACTCACTCCCCCCCTCTTCCGCCACCCCCTCCGCCCATCTCCCCGCGTCTCCTTTATTTCTTTCTCAATCACCACGGAGCGGTGAGACCAGAAAGCGCCCTTCTTTTTTAAGAAACCCACCCCTGCTCTCCACACCCGAAACACAAGATGGCAGAGTCCCACTTCATGCCCGAGATCACTCCATTCTCACCCTCCTCTACCCGAGACCCCGCCGCCCCTAAATAGCAAACCTTCCTTCTTCTCGCCCCTCGTCCTTTGACTTCCACCCCATCACCCACCCCACGGCCACCCTTCCTCCTCCCCTCCCCCGAGATCTCCATTTTCTCCCTCCCTCCACCCCCGAGACCACTCCCATTCCCCCCCTCGCCCTTCCTCCATACACCCTCCAAGTCTTCATTCCGCTCTTAAACAACGTTCCGTTCCCCCATTACCCCACCCCAGTACACATAGGCTACTGCCCCTTACCCCACCTTCACCCCACGTATCCTCCCACCCCCTCCATCCCTTAGTACTCCCTCCTTCCTCCTTTCCTGAACCCTGGCCCCCTCCTACTCCTCTTCCCTCCTTATTCTGAACCATATCCTCGCTCGCTCCCCCCCCTCTCACCCATTATGGCTCCTTCCGATCCCTCCTTTGCTTCCGCTTCCGTTGTTCAGTGCTTCTCGTTGTTTCTTTTTTCATTCCTCCCCATCCCCTCGCTGAAAAATTCCCGTGCGTCTCTTCTGTTTGGATTGATTTCTTTTCTCTCACCTGATCCACCATTTCATTCTCTCCTTATTTATACTTCCGCATCAATCTACCCATCCTCGCCGTACCTCATTAATTCCAGGCCCGTTTTCGCTCCCGTAAGTCGATCAGGAAAGTGGTTGTGTATCTAAGATCTTTGCTCGTCGACGTGTGAAGGAATTGAAGATTGCGATGCAGTGTTTTGACCAGGTGGAGGTCGGTTTGAGGCAAGTTTTTTCATCGTGCCCTAATTTCCATTGGAAAGTAGTGAGGCCGATGGAGAGAAGATAATTAACGCTTTGCTCTCGGGGTTCCCGGTTAAGAGGGGCAGGCCGATGTTACACCTACGAAATAATCGAAGGCAAGTGCAGATATGGTTTACTGGAAGAAAGAGGAACGCCGGCCACGGGTGTAAGAAATCTTTGGAGATTCCTACGCTCTCGTTTGGCACGGACATTCATTCGTATTTTTTTATTTTACTAATTACGTGTCTGCCTTCTTCCAGGACGAAGCATCGACGATCCGAGTAGGTCAGAGGCATGAGAGCTGTTGAGCAACTATCTTCAATAGCTTATCATGCTCACTTGTTCAGAAGAATACGTTTCATTAACCCTTTTTTTTCCTCCCTTTTGACCTGAGAGTAATTGGTCTGGCCTTTAAAAATGTAGGTCAATGCTGTTTCTTATATTTCGCAAAGGAAATAATTATTGTTGAAATCTTTTAACATAACCGTGATATGGTGTATTGCACGCTCGTTAGTGGCGTTAAATGAATGTATATTGTCACTTTTATCCATAATTATTCCTCAACGAGTTAGGAAAAAACGTAACACTCTGTCAGTTTGCTCCAACAGCACCGAAGTCCGGACCGTGTTGGCAAACACAACTTATTTCAGCGAGCAAGTGTGTGCGTGTGTTCGTCTTGTCCCTTGGGTATTACCTCCTCTTATATTTGTAGTTGAACATTTAACCTCCTCAGGGACGTCTTTAATAGCCTCCATTTTTATTCCCCACGCGTACTCTTACGTGGTCATATCCTATTTATAGAATTATACCTTGTCTACTACACGCAATCAATCCTTAATTTTTCCCTTCTGTTTCCAAATTCTGTCATTCCCATGCGTGCGATTGCTAACTTATAATTCGAAATTTTTTGATTATTACTTTTGAGTTTTTACAGATGAATGATAATCATGTTCAACTACGCCCTTATACACATTATGCCAGATGTCAAACCATGCATTTGTTCTCGAAGGCCCCATTGGTGGCTTGAAAAACAGAAGCCGACAATATCTTGGTTACATTCAAAGAACTGGGCTGTTTCCTTTATTTGTGCTCAAGTCTTCAGTTTATTCATTTACGGTCGTATTCACTGTGTCATACTGTATATTGTTTTACTGAAAGGTCTGGTGTATACCTACAAATGTACGTATTAGATTTCAGGCAACGATGATGCCTGAAATCAGGTGCCAAACTCATCTCACGAATTGGCTCCGAACTTTGCGACCATCAGGCAAGTTCTCCATGCATTGGCGATGGTGTCGATTCCGTGAAAATGGAGACATGACAGAAAAAACTTGCCTGTAAGGTTCTGTCATATAAAAAATGAGACATTTTCCTTTTCTATGGCATCTAATGGTCAATAATTGGCAATGAAATAGGTATTTTTATCATTAAACACGTCAGGTACGCTTAATGTTAAGCAGCTTATTAATTGGGAAATTTAAGCATAGGGGGTGTTTTTGCAACGGAGTTATCAATTGGCTGGAAAAGGTTCTAGTAGAGGGCGAGTTCATAGTCTTCCTCGTCAATTCCTCATCGTTTGGAGACCCTGTCCCATCTCTTTCCGCTAGATCATGTTAGCGATGTGGAAAGTGTTTGCGTGGTTTTGCATCCTTGTCCCTCGTTTATTGCCTCTCTGGCCATTTTCTGTTCACCATCCATCTCGGATATTTCTGCTTCCACGAGCTCCCTCTCCCCATCCCTCCCTCCTCCATCGTAACCCACTCTCTTTCCCCCTTACCCCTCACTCTCTTCCTCTTTCGTGAGCCATCTCTCTCGGGCCCTCAACGCCTTCCCCGTCCACCCTACAGCCTCGCTATCCTCTCTCTTCTTCGCACCCGTATCACTTTCATCACACCGCTTTGCCTTCTTTCCGGAGCGTTCGCTTGCACCCCACGCCCCGTCCATTCACCATGCGTCTTCCTACTCTCCTGTTTATTGCCTTCTCCTCCTCCTCTCGTCACCCTGCACAGTGTACGCCGGGCCCCATTTCACTTTCAGTGACACATTGGGCCTTTTGCAACGGGGCATTTATTGCGCTCTGCGAAATTCCAGCAACCCACGCTCACTTATTTAAGAAAGCGTTTCTCAATTTATTGTCACCGTCGCATTCGCCGGCTGTGTATTTGCGCAAAAAGGTCCTTCTATTGGATTTACGGGCCAGTAGCTTGCGCTTTTCCTTTTGCCCTGGCCATGGAGAAAATTATTGATTTACTGCCTTGCTTACGAGGCGGGTAAATAGAGCGGGGATTTAATTAAGGGACTCCGGTGATGCCTGCATGTCGCCCTTAATAATCGCCCAAAATTGCATTGTGGTTTTTTTCGCGAATAATGGAGGGGAAGACTATAATTTGCGGATGTGTTGTTTCGTCATGTTGTTATTTACGAATAAATTGGTGATCTTAATTTAACAGTGAACGTGATATCCTCTTTAGTGCTAAAGCATTAGCTGAAGTATTGAAACTTTAATTGTTGGCATATTATATTATTACCTGTATTTTGATGGGTTACAATCAGTGCAGTATCCAAGAATATTGATTGGACAATTTTTTTTCGTTTGATGTGACGTGAGAGTAACCAAATTATTAATTAAACCCTGCAATTTGATTTCATTGTCTCTCATGTTAACTCTCCGATTGGTAACTTCATTTGATGACTACATATCTGTCGTGAACAAAACAGAATCAGTTATTATTTAAGCCAATATAAATTACTATATTTCTGAAAAAATTTTTTTTATCTAGCGTAATGTTCCGGTATTTTTGCGGATCTGTTATATATATTTTTGAAAATCTAGTAGATATAATGTTGTCAGTTATTATTAAAATCTTCTGCATAAAAATATGACTCCTATATGTGCATGAAAAAGATTCAAATCCCAAAATAAATGAAAGTCATCATTATCTTTGTTACTTTAGATATGTTATTTTTAGCCATTTGGCTTCTATAACTAAATAACCAATTTTGTAGTTCTCACACCTTCGATAATCACGAATACGTCTTACGCATATCGCTAGTCTGCAGCAAAATGATGCCCTTAAAAAGATGTTATAATAATGGTTATCCATAACTTAAACAATCTAATGACTGATTTCATTTAGTTTATTAGGCTTCTAGCGTAAGAGAAATAATCGTTTGGATTGAGATTAATTGATATCTATCAAGAGTTTATGAAGGTAATGATTATTGTTTATTTTCAATTTGAGTGCTTAATACATGCAAATATGAATTTTTAATTTTGTATAAGTTACATGTGACCAAGTTAGAGTCATAGGCGAATGATTTAGGTGCCTTCTATCAAAAAATAAAATAATCTTGGGCATCACGCAACTTAGCAACGTTTATTCTTGGATAACAAACGCGGGTATTCGTACAAGAACAGGGATCTCAACTGCTTAGAAAAGCTAATGGCTTTTTGGGTACACACCCATCTCTCTCTCTTCTCCGTCCCACCCTTTCTCCTCTACCCACCTCCCACAAGCCACCCTCCCAGAGTCTCTCCATCGAGAGAGAGAAACTTGTTTCCTTTCATTCGGTCGATGGCAAAAACAATCGGATCTCTTCTCAGCCGGAGTCACCGCCCACCAACCCTTCTATTGCGGACGGGCTCAGACAGGAACTCCTTCGAACAAATGTATGCGACGTTTTTTTGAGAAGGGAAGGGGAGAGAAAACTTAAGGAAATCCAGACGAACACGAATCACAGCAATAACAAAGGTGAAAGAAGTTACTTGGTTGGTAGTGGTGATGCTTGCTTGACTTCATGAGTGAGGATTCTTAAAAAGTAGATACCAAGAGATATTCGACTTTTCCTTGCACAAACAAAATTTTTGTATCCCAGCGCATATTACATTCGACCTGAAGTTATAGGCTCTAAGGGAGTCAAATCAAAGTTAAATCATGAGCGCTTGACAGCGATATAGGTTGATATAATCTTTGAAGTTAAAATTTTCATGATGCCTCAAGAGTCATCCGTGTCATCTGGGGCGTTCATACTTTGGCTTTTATTTTTAAAAATGTTGGGAATTGTTTATTTTGTGCATTGAAATTGTCGTTAACTGAATTTAAAGATGGTCGTTTTATCTTGGACATGAATTTTATAAGGGAAGGACGATTATGTAGATCTGTGAATGCTTAAGTACTTTTCACGTATCGTATGGGGCAATCAGTCGATATATGTTGTCAAGTTTCAATGACATTCTCAGTTTTTGAACGGGAGCGAGATAGAGAACCCTATGTCTTTCTGTCTTGCTGTTTGACTAGTTTTCTCACTTTCTGAGACTACTATTAAATTAATACATTTTCTTGGGGTCATAATTTCTCAGAGGAGTATTTAAAATCTATTGAACCACATTCAAAAATCAATGCAAGAATTTCAACCCTCTCCTTTAATTTTGTCACATTTTACCTTTAGCAAGAAGAACCCATATAATAGAAATTTTCCTTGTGTGGTATCAGATTCGACAATGACCAAGTTCAAATTACTAGGATAAGCATAGTGTTGCTTCTGGAATTGGGCCAAAGAGATTTCTAGGCTATCCGGTAATCACTCTCTCCATGAATCTAATGAAGTCGTTCCATTGAACATTCTATTACCTTGGTAAAGTTAGTAAGAGGCCAAGCAGTTCGTATTGAGAACAGGGCCTGGCTCTCGGCCCGCTGCCTTAAAGATGGGAAGAAGTTCTAACGTAATGGGGTACGACAAGGAATAAATAAGCCGTGTCGGGAAGTTGAGGATTTTGTCGAGGAAGGGGGAAAGGTGAATGGTCGCGACAGAGTGGATAAGGATGAGAAAGGAGAGAGCGTGGAGGGACGAAGGAGGGAGAATGGGGAAAGGGTGGGAAAGAGCGGGGATGTGGGAGAGGTCTGCATTGTGCAGCCGAGCGATCCCATCGAATCCTAACTTCGGATTCCGTTTCCTTCTCATCCAACTTCTATATTTGCGAATCCCCGACGTCCTGCTCTCTCAAAGCAGGCAGTCCATTATCTTCTTGAGCGTGGAGACTGAAAGATGGGATTATGGAATATCTTTATATTCAAGCATCCCCTTCCCCTCCCCATCTCTCCACGTTCTCATATTCGCGCAACTTCAATCCCTCCCCCTCTCCCCGCTTCAATCCCGCAACCAACGCCATGAAGTGGATGGGGAGAGGTAAGGGATCTCTCACCCCTTTTCCCTAGCCATTCCCGAACACCCTCCAAAGCGGTCTCCCTTCAGGGGTTACCAATGCCGCGGAAGCATTGGACTGTGCGATGATATCTCCCGTCTGTGTCCATAAAACCCTCGGACTGATATCCGCGGTTTTAAAGCTTCAGCCTCGCCCACAACAGCATATTGTCTCGCCCACTCCCTCCACATTTCTATATCTCCCACAATTCTCGTTTTGGAGGGTATAACTCCGGAGTCAATCTCCATTCATCGCGTGTACACGTTCCAAAAATTAATATTCGTGTGCTATCAGTACTAGGATCAATTTGGTTTGTTGTGTACCCCCTCCTACCCCCCCCCCGAGCTCAATCCACCGTTCCTCTACAACCATTTGCGCTGATTTCGGCCATGACTGGTTCCTTGGAATCCATCCTTGGCATTCAACCGTAGAACTGCCCGATCATGCTGCCTGCCATTGTGGTCTTCAGCTAACTGTTTTGCCTCCGAGTTTGACATGTTTGTTTTCCACTCCTCTCTTTCAGTGTCTTCAATAAATTTCTCTAATCACCCGCTCCTTTCGTAAGTCCTGTAGCATATTATTTTCCCTCATGTCTTTTTGGAATCATATTTTAATAGTTAGAATCTTATTTTTGTTTATAAAGTTGTATTCGTCCTATAGCCGTGGAAAGTTGCATTATACTCGTAAATATAGATTTTCACTAACCGTTTCCTTGAACGAAGTTCAGTGCTATAGTATTTGAACAAAATGATTAATCATTACTTGTGATGGAATAGTCTCTTCTCCTAGTCGATTCTGCATGCTAAATATCTTTCAATTTTGCATCATTTGTGTAACTACTCCTTTTAAACACTGATTTACGCATGTGTGCCCTTTATTAAATTGATTTTGAAATTTTTTTTTATTTTACTGGCTCCAGAACGCTTTTTTTCATTTTCAATGAGTCAGGAGTTTGTACTTTTTAACTTCCATTTAAATGCAGGTGGGTAAGGCTGTTAGTTATTATTTCTCCTCTGCTGTTTGCTTTGAAGTCTTTTTATTTAAGATTTTTGAACATTTCTGTGTGCTCTCTGTTTAGAGAGTGTATTAATAATTCGCCCTTTTAATAATTATTTAAAGAAACAGGTCATGTTAAGTTATTCATATTTTTTTCTCCACGACGTGTCTTTTTGTAAGAGTACAGCAGTTTCTCCTCTCATTCCTCTGATTTTTTTATACAAACTGTTCTCATTTGAATGGCTGTCCTTTTTTTCTCTCCAGTCTTTGGTAATATATTCTTTTGTTTTAATTTTAGATGCATAGTTTGACAAACTAACGTTTAATGTTACTCCACCCTTTTTCTATTCCACCGAGTTTTAAAAAATGCGACGGGCAATAGAGATCACAGATTAACATTTCAGCTAAGGTAAATCTTATTTTCTGAATATGTTTTTGAATTCCTGACATTTTGCCGACTTTTTTGTACATTCTTGCACAAATTTTCTTCATCTTGATGAGTGGGTATTTCAAATATCATTTCCATTTTCCCATCCATCTTAATGCGCAGTTAAAATTCCAATAGTGCATCTCAAGAGATATTTTCCTTTGCTCCCCATTTGAAGTATCTTTGTGGTATACATTTGAGGACATATCCGTACTTCTGGATTTTTCCATTCCATTATTTGATTTCTGTCTTGAAGGTCGATTCGTAGCTGCATATAGGTTACAATGTCACATAGCTCCGCTCGCATGAATAAATATTTGGTTCAGACTGTCTTTCAAGACTCGCTCCACAGATTGTGGTCCACAGATTTTTGAATTAGTGATAAACCAAATTCAAATCAAATTAAATATGATGGTGAAACAAATTCCATATTTTAGAGCAAACTCCCTCTGTATGTACCGTGTAAGAAATTACTTTTAAATCATTACATTCCTATCAGATTCATGAAGTTTTAAGACACGTTCCATTCACAAACTCTATGCAACTTTATCGGAAAATTCATCTTGAGTATCAAAATTAGCAGCACTGACATTATCAATTACTCAGTTGAAGTTATCAGGATCGAAATGGGGAAAAATGAAATTACTTGCAACATACCAATGCCAGAATGCCATTCTAACAGAATGAGGGTAAAGAAAAAACGTTTCTATTCCATATAAAAAGATTTAATATGTTGCACGACCATGGTTGCAATGCTGCGCGTCGTCATCAGGTGTCGGTGGCGCCAGCGTTGAAACCATGGTCATGCAATATATTAAACCTCTTTATGTGGAATAGCAAAGTTTTTTTCTTTAGCCACATCATGAAGGGATTTCACCTACTTAAGCCTGAAACTGTTAAGTATCTTACAGAAACCAAAGTTACAAATAAGTTAAAGATGAGAATAGCACTGCGACAGATGGATGCATATTATTTTAATGGGGAGAATGAGTCGAGGTCTCAAAAGTGTTTCCCAACTGAATATTCTGCGTATTATACTTCGATCCCTTTTCATATCTTTCCAATCTTTTTCCATACATTCCCTCTGTTTCTCATTCCTCCCGTCCTCAATATTTCTTATTTCATATTCCATCCGTCCGCAAATGCATTAATCCAAAATTATATTGAAAACGTAAAATGTAGTTCGTAATCAAAATCTTGACGTGACGTGGATAAAAACTGAGATGAAATTCCAAGGCCATTCGGATCCCCGTATTCTCTGATGCAAAGGCGGGGCATATTCAACGAGAGCGAATCACACGGAATCAGACATGCCCACGTAATGGGAACACACTCCGCGTTCAGCATTAAAAATCCCTCAACATTCGCGGAATGAATGAAGACATTCCACTTGATTCCTGTTACGATCATAGGCGAGTTCCCTCGGCAAGGGAGACATTCAATTTCATCTATTCATTTTGATATTCTATATTTTTAGCGTGGATTATAAGGACCTCTCTCACGCATGTTTTCGAAAATATCTTCTCCATCCCAATACCGTTTCCCCTCTCCCACCCGGGACTTCACACCCTCAACTGATGCTGGAAGTAGTCATCGAGTCTCCTCTTCCTTCCTTCCTCACTCTTTTTCTTCCCTCCTATTCTCACTTTGCTTCAATCATCGCAATTCCCCATGTTGGCCGATCCAAAATTGTTCCTTGCTCATTTCCATTCCCCGCTTGGCCTTCCTTCCCGTACCCCTCAACCACGGCCTCTCCTCCATCCCCCTAATGCCGCATTCTCTCGGAAAACTTTTCTAATTTCTCTACATTTACAATTTTTACCTCTAGCCCTCCTCTTTTTGCTTCTCCTCCACTTTTCCTCTGCCACAAGTTCTAGCAATTTCTCCATTATCCCTTCATTCTGAATTTTATTTTCAATTTCCCCTACCGGTATAAATTTTCCATTAGCTGAGGTCTTTAATATTTTCGAGAGCTCTTCGCTCTTGTCACAAAGTTCGTCCGGTACGTATTATTTTGCACCAAAATGAGATTAGTGTGACGTTCAACGAGGCGGCGACAGGAATAATCGGAATGTGATACTTACATGAGAGCATGCACGCTACTCTGCGCTGTTTTTACGTTTATTATATTTTTTTCCCGCCAGTTTATTTATTCTATTTTCTAGGAATCCCGTGTGGAATTTCGCTGAAAACGTGTTTGAAACGCGTAAAATTGGCGGCGTGTAAATAAATACACAGCGCCTTTCGGAATTTCTTAGGAGACTGAAGGCTGTCATTAAAACTTGAATAGGGGTCTCCCTTCGTCGGTATTCACCAGATTATATTCTTTTCTCAGTGCCTACAATTTTACAAGAAAAGTATTTGCATATCATCAATGAGTAGTTCATTTCAAACTCTTCTTCTCACCCAGACTTGTAGCATGGCGGCTCATGTCAGACCAACTGATAGGCTCGTGCGTGCGATGATCTGACACACCTGCTCGTATATGAGTTCACTTCACTCTTAGACGCGGAGAGTTAAATACCTTCCAACATGCTGAATTCGTGAGGTCATAGAAGCATACTGGGTGAAAACTCTCGATTCCACTTTCTCTGAAAACATGTCGTCAAACCCAGTCAGTGGCTCTGGCCGATTATGGGCCATTAAAGGGTCACCGTATAGGGTTCCTGAATTTTGATGTACATCTCTTGTGATTCTGATTTTTTTCTATTTAGATTTTACCATTAAACTCCTAACATAAACTGATCCAACTTGAGGCCGAAATAAAAATTTGAATGCATTATTTCATTCCGTAGGATTATCCCTTTAATCCCTCTTATTGACGCCTTTTCACCGGAAAACCAGCTTTTCATCCCTTCTGCGGTGACGCTTTTAATTCCGGGAATTGTCTCCGTTCGTACCATTTCCTCACGTTCACTCGAGAGCTTGTATATTGAGACCCTTGCTTCTCTATCCGGACACACCACTCTGCAGGCACGTGCGTGTCCGGCAATGCTCCCCTCCAATGCCTTCCCCCGGACTCAATTTCGGATTCCCTTCACCAATTTTGACTCCTCTCTCGCACCTTCCAATGACATCTAAACCCTCCTCCATAGTCTCTTCCGTTTACGAAGCCCTTCCGACCTTCGTCTTTCTCCTTCCATCCCTATCCTAAACGGCCAAAACTGTAAACATCAAGTTTAGGTGAGCGTGAAATTGTGTCGAGTTGTTCTTTGCTTCTCCCGTGCACATTTTAGTCCCCCAGTTCCTTCCTCCTTTTCCTTCCCCTGACGCCGTCAATTGCTCCTCCACCTCCTCCTCCGTGTGGGAGTGCATCCGGCTACGCCCTTCTCCGCCCCCCTTCCTCGCACTATTTATTATCTGCCTTCATCCCTCCTCCCTTTGACTCGTCTCCGTCCCCCCCCCCCTGCGTCCCTCCCAATTTCCATCCTTCCGAGCCCTAAATCACTCCTTCGCCGCATTTCTTTTATCTCATTTTCTCACCTCATTCGTCTTCCAGTTTGCACTCTCGGGGCTGAAATTGCGTTCTAGTATAAGTGTTTCCCTTTTTGTCCGCAGCGCTTGCTAGACATACCTATATCTCCCAATCTCCCCCTTTTATACGCTTATCTCTCCACAACCATTTTCACGACTACCTCTCACAAAGTCCTCAGCTCAGTTTTCTAAACCTCAATCTGATGAATCAAGCCCAATGTGGATGGTGTTTATGAAGGGGCTCATCACTTGTCTTTTTTTTCCAATTGATATCCTACAATTTTTTTATTGAGCACAGGTTTTCCAATCTTCCCGAGAAAATATCTCCATTCTTAGTTCTTTGTAAGCAATCAGAGATTTTCAATTGCTTCTTCCAAAATAAAGAATTGAATGTTGACTTAAATTTGCAAATTAATAATTATTACAATAAATCAATTACATTATTGACATTACGATTCCCGCTATGAAAGTTTGGCCGAAAATTAATTTAGCGATGCAAGTGTGCGTTTGTAATGATGACTCTCAATGAAATACGTTAGTTGTTGCCAAATTTCTAATCTCTCTTACATTCCATTGAAAAGTACTTTTGGCTTGTTTTATCTTTCTTTTCCTCGTAATTTCCGCCTTCTTTTCAAAACTTCCTCCAAGTTGGCCTATTCAGCGCGGCAATTGTTTTCACGTCTCTTTCTCGGGGAAGATTTTCTTCATCTCACAACTCACTCGTTCACCGGTACTAAAGAAGCGGTTTATTTTCTACTGTGGACTGTGACCTTTCTTAATGCACCCTTTAAAATCTATATTTTCAAAGCATAATATGAACCTCAAACTCTTGTGTCATGTGCCGCGCAAAGCGCCGTTTTAATTATGCTGGAATTAACTTAGTATATTTACAATTGTAAATATATTCATCTTTTTGAAATTGTATTCATCACTTTGAAATTTGGCGTCCGCAATCATAAATCACACTCGACTCTGCTATCACCATTAAGGAATCGGAATACTCTCTTAAATGCATCTACCGTCAGTTGGAGAGGCGGGAAGATTAAGGTGAAAGGAAAAGGGTTAGAAATGAATCTATTAATTAACTTCTTTGAGTAACTTCCGGACCCTTCCGTAATTCACTCGCTTTTGATTAGTTTAATAATATTGTCATAACAGTGGGATTTTGATATTATCCTGTCACGATATCCATGAAGAATAATTCATGATGAGTACATAATGAATTAAGATAGCATTCAGCACGCCCCAATTTTTTCGACTATGGTTTATTGTTTAGCATTTTTACAATATCACTTGAGTACTTCATAAGAAGCGGATAATTTGTAATTTTTAGTATCAAAATCATTCATTGAGACTCGGTTCTTATTCTTAACTTTGCATCATAAACCTGCAAGCCAAGAGGGCGTGTTGCAGGGAATGTGGGGGCATCAGCACAGGTTTATTAAATCTTGAATGTGAATTATGCTCATAGAATACTCGTGATTTCCGTTCGCTTAGAATGAAATACCAAGAACTTTCATGGTTCATGCATAATTATTTTCCTATGAATAAATGATAATAGATCATGAAGTGGAGGACTGCAGTAAACCAATCCTAGGATTGAAATACTGTTGACATATATAAATAAATATATATATATAATATTTATTGTACTATATCACTGACTATTGCCACGCCATATATATATATATATATATATATGGCGTGGCAATAGTCAGTGATATAGTACAATAAAGAGGGAAATTACTTTCCCAAGAGAATAATACTTGAAGGAAAAGAGGCTGGCTGCCGAAGAAGGGTAAAGCATTCAGTGAAAGAGAGGAAGCGAGCGAAAGAGACTTAAAGTGGTGGCACACGGCAAGGGTGGGTTTAGGAATGGATTAAGGCGAGCCTACTTAAGTCCATCGGCATAGGGGGACGACCCCAAAGGGGGGGGGGCGCGGGTCGGCTGGGGGCGAGGGAAGGGAAGAGAGAGTGAGTGAGGGAGCATTAGAGAGGAACAGGCCGCCCGTGCCCGTCCCGCCACCACTCCGTAATTACTGGTGATTAACGACGGCTTTTTCCGTTTGGCCAGTGTTGTGTCGCCGTCGGTGGAGGGGATGAGGGAAGAGGAGGCTAAGGGGGCAATGGAGAGGAGGAGGGTGGCTGGGAGAGGATACGCAGCTTCGCTCTTGGAGTTGCCTGGTTGCCAGGGAGGACCTCGGATATGAATCCACCCCCGAGCCTAAACATGGGCCCCTCGAGGAAGCTGTTCCATTACACCCACGTAGGATCGGTCCCATGAGGGGATCATTTGGATTCAACTTTCACTTTTGCAACTAAATCGGGTGCATCGGAAACCGAAGTGGAGCGAAGGAGGGGATGGAGGGAGTTAACGGATAGAGCGAAGCTTTCCGTTTTTTAATGGGCTCTTTTAAAATTTTCGTTTCGAAGGGTTACGTGTAGCATTACGTTCCTAAATTGATGCTGCAATAGGTCTGATTTAATTCTCTTTTGTCAATCATCTTTTGTGGTCCGTTATTAATAGCTTGATTACAATTTTTTTTTCGCAAATGGCCTCAGGTAATCAACTCGCTTCTCCTAATAACTACTACGACGGTTTATGTTTTAAAATTCCTCACTATTGAAATATTTTCAGGGGTGAATAATTATATCAGTGATGAACCCTTAACTGTGATGATAAATACGTCCACTATAATCGATGCGTATTATTTTCGGCAGTTGTATAAGACCATTTATATAAAATTTGCGTATTGCCCGTATGTTTCGAAGGAGCACATGGAATTTAAGCATACCAGATTTTAAAATTTGCATTTAGGAATTTTACACATTAAAAAAAATAATTTATTATAAATCCATACGCATAAAATTGATTTCCTTTAGAATTGGTGAATATAAATGATCATTAAATGCAGAACACAATTTATATTTCCACAGTTCTCCGTTCGCTGTTGAAACAGTTGAATAAATGATATTTTAGTGCTGAAATCCTCATATACATAATTAAGAAGATCTTGCTTTCAGTGTTTGTGTGCAGGAACATAATGATGTCATTTTTACTGATTTTTTTAGCAAGTCGAAGGTTTCATTTTTGAACATAAATGAAATTGATTGGTAACTAGGAAAATTGCGCCTAAATATTCTAAACTTCGCGGTAGTTTAATTTGTTGAAACTTGCATCATAAACATTTTACCCAAAATAACACTTGCTCGTATGTTTGATTGAAATGTTTCGTGTTTTTTTAAACTTGGATCGAGAGAAACTTAAAATCAATTTCTAGGAAACACAAATGTTGTTTATTTCCAGTGTTGTATGGACCATTACGATTCATGCTTTTAAAATTTAAGAAAGTGACATTACCTTGACAAAATTCGTATGAAGTGAGTCAAAACCAATTTCTATACAAATTTTCTCATCAGCCAATGGAACCAGCTCCTTACTTACTTCGCTTTCAGTCAGGTCCCGCAGACTTATTTTTTTTAACCTGCTAATGAACGAAAATAAATTAGGCTCGAAGACGTTCGCTTACGCACGCGGAGGGGCGTGAGTAAACGGGAATGTTTAATACTTCTGAAACTCCCTACGCTCGAGGAGTTCTTTGCCTTCGGCGGTCGGCATCTGAGGAGAAGGGAAGGTGTGGAGGGTGGACGGGAGCATTTTGTGCCTTGTCGCGCGGGGGTGTGGAGGACCGAGGGATGAGGGCGGGAGGTGAGGGAACGGTGAGGGTAAGGGGGAGGAAAAGGGGTTTTTTTTAAAAGCGCCTTGCTCGAATGGCACGCATTCAGCCGTGCGAACGAGAGGGTGTGGGCCGTGGGTAAGGCAGTAAAACGGAAGATGCGGGAAGAAGGAGGAGGAGCGGTTGACGTGGGAATTCGATTCAAAAGAAGTAGCAATTAAGTGGAAGTGATGCTCGGTTGATTGGTGAGAATTGGAACTGAGAGGTTAATAATGAGACGGGGATGTGTAAGAGAGGAACTTCTGTGAAAAGCTAAAAACCTTAAGGCAATTATCGGAGACCGCGAAGCTTTGGGATGAGAAGATCGCAGGATTGGAGATAATGAATGCTCCTTTCCAGAGCCCGCTTCCATGTACTGGATGGTAGATTCTTATAATTAACCTTTAATTCTCAACTCCGATTGTTTGTTGCATGGGGATTTGAAATAATTTTCCGACTCATGGATAGTCTTTCAATATTGGAAACATTATTACAATAGAATATTTCAAAAACCAATCAAAATAAGTGTTCATGATTATTGTTAAGAGTGAACAGTAAAATTAATTAAAGTGAAAATATCAGACGCCATTTGTTTGATTAAATCTCTTAAATTCCAATAATGCCAAACGCTATTGGCATGGTAAATGGCTATACAATGATTCTTTCTTTCAATGATTGTCAAATTTTCAGAGTTTAAGGCGAAAGTCATCACGAAATTCATTAAATTGTAAATCTCTAACAACTTAATTTGATTCCCTGCACTCAATTAAAGGGAAGCTTCCAGTGCATAACTGGTCATCATCATATAATTGACGTTTACGGGCAAGATGACCTGTAGTTACATGAACGCATTAAATGCATTAAATGGCAGTGAACTTTGTTCAGCTATTTTTTATCAAACGATTTACGATTAGATTGGTGTTGGCCGTCAAGACGACCACTACGCGAGAAGATAATAGCCAACAATCATCCTTCCATTAATCAGCCTTGTCTTACCGTATCATCGCGTGACTGTAATTCAGTAATTACGGCTAACCCTTTAGGAAAGTGGTCGTATCGTATCGTGCTCGTGATTTTTATAGACTTCCTATTAAATCAATAGCAAATGATGTACCTGCATGAAGCACGAATTAATGTTTAAGATGAGTGCTACATACTAGGCATCAACTGCTTCCCTCTTCAATCGTCAATTGTCCCACTTGCAGCGAAGGTATAATGTCTAATTTAAAAGTGGTGTCTCGAAGTCTCATAGCGGTTGACGTCACAAAGTTACCGTCGACACGCAGGGGATCGGATACCATGAATAGCAAGGCATTCCCAGTTCAATTAGCGCTAATGCTGGGAATGAGGACATAGTCACGGCTCGAATTTGTAAGAGCAGCATCGAAGAAATATCCCCGGCTGACTTGACAAGGGCGCGATTCTTTTGGGCGGATCGCGGACGGAATGTCTACACACCCTTCAAGAGATCCCATGATTAAATGCGAAGGGAGGGCAAATAGAGCGAGAGGGTTGGGAGGTGGAGGGAGCGGATGTCGGACTGTTGGCAGTGTGCGTGAGGACGGAGGAGAATGAGAGAGAGAGAAAAGGGGGGATGGGAGGGGTGCTCACGTGGTACTTCACGGGGAAGATCCATGAACGAGGATGGTGGGTGGCCTGATGAGAACCCGGGAGAGCGAGAAAGAGAGAAAGTTCAACATTATCCCCATTATTTTAATGACTTCGATCACTCCGTTTGTGCCCTCTATCTCCGCCGCCCTGCCTCCCCCTACTATCCTCTCCCCCGACCCCATATATATATATATATATATATATATATATATATATATATATATATATATATATATACATACATTTCCCCTCCCGTCCACCCCCACTCCTGCGATCCAAACAGCCCTTCCACACCAGTTTTCCCATCTTATTCTTCTGGAGGGCGGAACGAGGGGAGAGAGGGGGGGAAGATAGGGGGAGGATGTATATCACGGGGATTCTCGGGGCGAAATTCAAATTACAAGCTATATACACGGAGAAAAACCTATGACCTGGAAACAAATTACGCCGAAAGTCCCGGAAAAGCCCGGATGAGAGGAGGGCGAAGGGGGAGGGCGAGGAGGAAGGAGAAGGAGGATGAAGGGGATGGAGGCTGTTGGGTTGACGAGAGGGTGGGGAGGGAGGCGGGGCAGGATTCCGGAAGGAGAGATGGGAGGTTGTTTTCGGGCTGCGGGGGAAATAATCTGTCGGAAAGCGGTGCGGCAGAGGTCTCTCTCTGGGTTGGTAAATGTGCGTGCGAGTGTTTGCGAGGGGAGGAGGGATGTAACATTAATTGGCAGAAAATAAACAAATAGGAGCCAGAAGGGTTGAGGCGGGCGGAAAAAAATAGAGAATGATGAACCTCCTAGGAGAGACTGATGCTTATTGCTGACGAAGGTATGGGAATACGATAAATATTCCTCTGCTCGCTGAAGAAATTGGTGGATGATACTTGACAGGGTTAGCTGATAACATAGCAGAAGGTAATTTGCCTTTTGCCAATTTATGGGCTCTGCTACTTTCAACAAAAGCTTCTTTGGCACAAGAATTGTTGCTATTAATTTTCCAGGAAAACGAGAGTTTCGATGTTAATTAGTAATATGTATTCTCGTTCCTTTTCATCGTCAGTTGTTCTATGTGTATCTTAATTTTATATTATGGGTAAAAGGTTAAATATTTT
The DNA here is from genome assembly GCA_037158775.1 of Hetaerina titia. Classification (NCBI taxonomy): domain Eukaryota; kingdom Metazoa; phylum Arthropoda; class Insecta; order Odonata; family Calopterygidae; genus Hetaerina; species Hetaerina titia. The sequence continues at coordinate 61,870,599 of CM073769.1, read as the reverse complement.
TCTCCAAAATTAACACATTTTTAGTTGTTGCTAGTTCAAAAAACTAGTTAAAATCATTAAAGCCTAGACATGTATAATTTGTGATAAAAATGAGATACAGTGTTTAAAACTGCTTTGTCATGATATTGACGAATTAAAGAATTTTTTTCCCGGAATAATACAGTATGAGAGTGGGCTAAGGATTATCTCAAGATATTAGTACCTTTTATCACCATATGAACAAACATTTTACCACTTTAAACCATTTTCACTTTATTAATTATTATTAAGTAATCTATCGATTAAGGTAGGTTTTTCAGGGACACAACTACCAAATTAAAATTTTCTGACTCCCAACAAAACACAATCCAGGAACCTACTCTACAAACTATTCTTAGTATTTCTCCCAACAAACCCCTCTCCTCACCCACAATCTCTAGTACTTCCTCATTTGTTTTACTATCGGTCCATTTCACGTTCTCCATCCTCCTAACCCACATTTCAAAAGCCTCCAACATACGTCCATCCTACTGCTTCAGTGACCACGTTTCCGCGCCGTTTATGACTACGCTCACATCAAAGTTTTTACGAGTCTTTTCTTAACATCCTCATTCAAGGACCCTGTCATCAACTCCCTCCTCCTTGTGAAAGCCTCTTTGTCTAGCGCAATTCCTCTCCTTACGTCCCTGCTACTTTGACCAAGTTGGACCAAAGCACTTCCGAGATATGTAAACTGTTCCACCTGCTCTAGTTTGTGCCCTCTTATTTTAAAGTTTAGCTTAGCCTTTTTTTCTTTCTGGAAAATCGCATAACCTTTATTTTATTTATATTTATTCTTATCCCGTATGTATCGCACTGAATTTCCAATTCACTCAGAAATGCTTGCAATCCCTTGGATGACTGGCAAACTAAAGCTTGGTCATTAGCAAATCTAACTGATTTTACGAATATCCCTCCAACTTTCATTTCTTCTTGCAGTTTTTACCATTCCTCTCTAACCATTTCCTTTATTTTCACTTATATTTATATCACTAATATTTATATGGAAAAATTGTTTGGAATTTTAGTTAATAATTGCTTCTTGGAATTCTGATTAGCTGAGGAAAGTGAAATTATCAGCATCTACTGCATAAATAATATACAAAGGTCAACAATTGAATTTTTTTATTATTATAATATTGTTATCGTAAAAAAGGAAAGATTTCCTATTTTAAAGAAGAGAGGGCACTGGGATACGGGGCCGTAGGGAACTTGAGACGACAGGAAGATGACAGAGCATATGTCAATTTTTGGACATTACAGACAAAAACACATTGGTACGGTGGTCATCAAGATACGTAATAGGTCATCAGGACATGCATAGGTAATCAGAATGCTCCAAAACCTTTCAACCCTTTGGAGTGAATCTGATTCAGTTTTGATAATAGAGTGAAGAGGAATGAAAAGAATGAAATCAGAGTTCTCACGTGATTGAACTCCCTTATAAATGTTTGTAGATAACAAAAAGTGGGTATTGAAGGTCACTTTGAAAAAAAATAGACCGACGGAATACTGCAGTCCGTTTTGCACAAAGCAACAAGTGCCAGCAGGTCAAGATGTGTGAGGAGGTCAACTTCTAGGAATTAATAGCTATTTATCAGGAGTAACTTATTTGTCAAGACTTCCTTTAGTTGATTCGAAATTTTCAACCATGACCTCCTTTCTAGAAGTCATAAATGTTTAGTGGTCACCTGTATGTTTACGAATCGCTGCCCTGCCGCTACTATTTCAATTCTTCATCTCAAGTGATTCAACTCCCTGATAAATAAAAAATTCAGAGCAAGCTCAAAAATAGTCCATTGTTCTTGGGGATGTTCATAACCTGAAGAGGGTATTGTCACCTTTTTGTAGAATGTAAAGAACAATAATGTTAAATTATAACATAATTTCCTGCAAAATATTAAGATGAAAAGAAATTGTATTTTTACCAGAACGCTTTCACATCCAAAGAACGTAAAACATGATTTTCTAGAGCAAAGGAAGAGATAGGCTTTCTTCGACGCATATATTATCCAAATAATCGATTGCACCCATGTGAATTCAATATTTTTCAAAGCACCACTTTTTTAAATTAATGAATTCATTAAAATTCTAATTTTTAAATTTGTGTAAAAGAATTCTTAACAAAAAAATCGATAATCCTTAATTAAATTAAGAATGAAGTAATCCTTAGTTTCCATTGAAATCAATTCATATAACCCATTGAAATAATTATGATATATTTATTAATAATACGGGACTATTAATTTGTTCAGTAAATTGGTTTAGGTATTATCCATTTAATTTGATTATTTGTCACAGCATTTTGTGAAATAATCTATTCCTAAGTTGTTAATATTATTATTTATCAGAAATGGTGGCGAATTAAACGAGTGATAATTTATCTTTTGTTTAATTAAAAAAATATTATCCATTCAAAATTTTATCGTGTCACTTAAGTTCAAAAATTCAAAAAATATCAGGAACATAATGATGAGCGATTATGAATCCATATAGTTATAGTATAAATGTTTTATTTACAAAGACCGTCTACCGTTGGCATTATTTGTGAAATAACTCATTTTTTTCCAAACCCTGACAAGCAAAAGTTTTTGAGTTTTATCTTTCATTGCATCAATTTCGTGTAAAGTATCTGTCAGGAATTTCTATGAAACACTATTGGTATTACAATTTTTGTGATAAACATGCATTGGCGCGGAATATTTAGCGAATTGCTGCAGGGTCACAGAAATATTTGTTTCTGTTGTATTCATTTGGTCGACAAACGAGAAAGAAATACTCATCACATATTTGAATTCAAAAGAACATACGACCAGAGAGACCTCAGTGAAGAAAAAAAATAGCAGCACAATCCGGAATAAAAAACGATAAGGCCAAATTTATATAGTGCCTAGGAAGTGAGCGGAAATTAAATGCGGAAGGAGCGAAGAGGGACGAGGGACGATTACAGGGGCGAAAGGGTGGACGAGGAGAGGGAGGGAGGAGGAGACGGAAAAATGCAGTTTTCGAGGAACAGAAAGAGGAAGGAAAGGAGGAGTGGATGTACCGTTCTTCTTTCTTTTTTTTTCGCTCTCCGTCGCACATAATCCGTCGAAAGGAAGGAAACGTCAAGAAGGTGATGGGGGCGAAATCCGCAGCTGGGAAAGATATGAGCGGAGATGGGCGAGCAAAGCGGGTGAGAGCGGGCCGGGTAAAGCCCGGGGAGGAAATGGAAGCTATGCGAGTTGTGAGGCGGTTCCTCCTCGGGCGGACAAGCGCTCCTCTCCAAGTTGCAGAGAGGAATGTCGAGGAGAAGACGGAAGGGGAAGGGCGTGCAGCGGAGGTAGAACAAAAAAAAATGTTTATTTATTTATATATATATATATATATATATATATATATATATAAATATTACATATAAAAAGATAACCTTTTATTTCATCGAGTAGGTACCTCGCAGTCTGCCGATGAAGGGGATGAAATGCGAAGAAAGCGAGCGTACTTTAATTTTCTCGAGATGACGTGTTTAGAGGGATGGGAAGGGATTAAGGAGGAGAGTTGGAGGGAGGGGGATGGGGTTGGCACAGAAAAATGAAAATCTAGTAGAGCTTGAAGGAGGAGGGGGATGCTGAGAAAAATGAAAACTTAGTTGAGCGGGTTGTGATGATGACTTCTTTTGAAGGGTCACGTAGGCGCCTCGGGGTGATGATGAAACGCTCCGGAATCTTTCAGAAAAAAATTATTTTTATTTCAAATGCACCTACGCAATCTACGCGAAGTAAAAATGGAAGTGCCAAGCCCCAGGCAAAGACTGCAGATGGAGAATGAATTATTTTCGCTATATTATAAACGAAACTCTAGAGACGTATGAAATAGACGGAGAATTATTGCCATAGAAGATCATCTTGAAATAAATGTTATATTTGAAAAATAAGTGATTCGCACAACTTGAATTATTCATAGATGTTGTGATATTAAACTATAGTATGTCAACGTTCAAACGCGACTGATGCATATCTCAACAACTCTGATGCTTTTAGACAAGTGAAAAAATTAAATCCATTACAAAAAACCAATCACTAATTATTTATTTCCATGTCTGCGATGCATATGCGTTAAATACTGCTTTCTAATATAAGAAGATAAACATCGATGGCCCTTTGATTAAATATCTATTATTTAAATTACACTCTTTAAATAGAAAATGAGTTCATATCAATAATAAATATTTGCGTGTTTTATCATATTTACTAGTTCAAATTCATTTCTCAATTTGGCGTTAAAAATCTTCTATTCTGAATTTTTTTCACTGTTATTTGGAAATTATTATTTTCATATGCATTCATCGGAATTGTAATTATTATTAAAAACGCAATGGTCTATATAAATTCTAGATTTCAAATAATTCTGATTTTTATTGCTTTCATGTGGCTTAATAAACAGTGACATGGACCAATTTTTAAGCACCGGAATAATCCAGTTCTCCACCTTAATTACTCAAATTTCCAGAAAAGTATTAATTAGCTTTAAAATATAATTCAAAATATATCAATCTTATTAAAATACTAACATGCAGGTGGTTAGTGTGAGGTGGAAAACAAATTCTTAACATTACAAATAAATTTTCCCTTCTAAATAAATAACATGAAACCTCTGAACTGTCCTGCCTCCAGCCTCTGTGAAAGTAGGGCTCATTCAGATTCATTGACTAAAATGTTGTAATTGTCAATCATGAAACATCTAAGTTACGTTGCTATGAGCAAATAATGATCAAAGGAAATAAAAGAAGGGGGTAAACTATCCTGATCTCAAGACCAACATCTAAACCAAACATTCCTATCTTCATAAACATAATTGTAGATAATCTAAATGTGCCTGCCCATTTATCTGACAGTCAGTCGTACACATTATTGCTTCTAAAATTGCATTTAATTGTCTTTTACACTTGCTAAGTTTCTTAGTAATTTCCATCAATGTTTTCTCTTTTTATTTCGATGCTCTGAAAAATCATATACGTGCTTGCATTTCATTTTATAAATGTGGAATAAGTTACCTTTTCCATGCAACCATAGTCAATGATGAACTTCTACTTGCAAAATGAAGTGTGATCATGTCACCACCAGTAATTTTATGATGGCAATTTTTTTATCTCTTCAGCAGAGATAAATACTTATTTTCTACTTGGAAAAACAGCTATTTATCGTCAAAATTTCATTGAATTTTGTTTCTTGAATTACCTATTCGTAGATAAATAGATGGACAGTTGTCTTCATTTTGGTGCGAGTTTGAAACTATGCACTCTCTTCTACCACCTAACCGCTTGTCACACATTTACAATATTAAACTTTTGAATAAATTTTAGGAGTGGCTTACAAATCATATCAAATATTGCTAATGGAATCACAAGTTTAATAAAATTTGCGTTTCATTAAAAGTCTTCCAGAATATTTTTCTACCAGATTACTCCCCAAAATCCCGCATAAGTCTGCATCTATGCCTTGTTCTGCAAACCATCACGAGGACGAGTGGAAATTCATAATTAAAGTGTGTCCCCAGGACATGAAAAGCGTTACATACTAAATTGATATGATCAAATATTTTCATATTAAAAATTTAATGTTACGGAAAGTTTCTTCCACCAGGAAAAAATAAAATATCAGGTGGTTAAAAGTTACAATGGTATTTGAAGTTTTCAACGGAAAATTTCATGAAACTTAGGTCAATTAAATGCTGTTGACGTGAATAGTTTTAAAGTAATCGAGAATCAAATACACATGGTAAGACATGGAAATTAGTCAAAATATATTGAGATTGACTCAAAACGTTATTTAAAAAAATATTTTATTTTATGAGTTATCGAGTTTTCATGAATGAACTATTGAGTTTCTCATGTGCGACACATGAAGAAAGTGATAATGACCCCAGTTCAAATTACCTTGGATAAAAACCAGAACTATGGTACGAGACCATATCTGGCAAAAATGACTACACCAATCCACTTGAGATGCAATCTGTTGCAGGTGTGGGAGGGGGTCTCAAGTAAATCATGAGCAATTTTTTTTTAATTTCTGGAATAGGCCCGGTAAAAGAGAAAGAAGGATCGAAACACATAATGAAGAAAAATGAATGCACTTTTATGCTTGAAAAGTGCATTTATTATGCGCGATTTTCGGTCTATTGAGCCGTCATTAGGTGCATGATCATTTGTAACCTGATTATTCTAAACAATAGATCAGGATCACGATTTTTATAAGTAACCCTTCACTGATATGAATTGGAATATGCCTAAATGTTAACTCTGTACGCATTCTAACAAATACCTGACGGCACGTAAGAAATACATAGTATTTACTTCCCTCTGACGTTTTCATGTGATATTGGCAATGATTCCTTAAGATTGTGAATTTCTCTCTGAGTGGCAAATTTCTTTTTTTTCCCGGTGAATACCACGCAACGTTTCATGTTTTCTCTTTCACAACATGTGCATACATAAATAAACGAGAGGGAAATCTTCTCTGTTGCATATTTTATTATTAGTATATAAATATGTACCGTGGAGTCCCTTAGTCCCTCTCCACAAGGTTTACTTGTCTTGGACAAATGCACAGGAAATTTCGATCCCTTCGTGATTCTAGACAACCAAAGTTAATATTTAGGTTAGCAGCTTATTCTTGCTTGACGAGATCTCCGAAGATACACGAGGAGAGCCGGAACTATTATCAAGTAAATTCGTCTTCCTTTGTGAACACAGCTGGGTGAGCCCTGTTGTAGCGGGTCTCCCTTTGACCGGTCAAAAAAATCTATGAAAGGACGAGATTTAAAGAAACCCGAAAATATTTTTTTTTCAACTTCTTTCGCGTGGTGCACTGGCGATCTGATCCTCGAATTTCGGAAAAAAAGGGAAGAACCCTTCTGGGAAAAGGCACTGCCTACGTATGGGCTGAAATCTTTGTAAGAGAGATAGGTGGCAATAGGAGTCGGTAAGGATTGAAAAGGAGAGGGACAAAACAAAAAGGGATCTCATAATAATCAAATCTCTGTCTCTCTCTCCCTTTCTTCTTCTGTTCCTTCTGGAGGATCCCATCGACATACGATCTCTTTTCATGATACCGCCATGCCTTCTTCCGGCGGCGGGAGTGGAAGAACCTGAGACTCCTTTGTTTTACACGAGGTGGGGTGGGATAGCCCTTTTCGTCCTTTCGTCTTATCTCCCCTCCTCGGCCATGCTCATCTACGTAGCCTTTCTGCCTCGCCTCTTTGCGTGCGGCCCCCGGACAGCGGCCCGTCAGGTTGGGTCGACGCCTCCCACCCATTAATCCCCTCCTTCTCCCACGTGCCTGCCCCTCCTTTTTTAGCTCTCCACCTCATTCCTCACTTTTTCTTCAACTCGTTCGTCCCCGTCCGCTCCATTCTTCCGAACTTCGCCCTCAAGTTTCCATCCATCCCGCTCTCCTCCCCATCGCGAACTCCTCCCACCTTTGTCCTGTTTAGTGGTGGTAGTATTTGAATCGACTCGTTTCCAAGAAATTCCGTTATTGGGATTTCAACAAGGCTGGTTGAGAATTTATCGCCGATAGAAGGGCCAGAGAGAGAGGGTTGAGAGAGGGAGGGAAAGAGGAGGGGAAAAGTGGAGATGTCGAGTGGGGAGGCGAGTGGGGTGTGCGGGTCGGGTTGTGGTGGTCGGTCTGTTTTCACTCTTCTCCTCCCCCTCACCATCCTCCTCTCCCCCCCTCCCCCTCATCGCCCTCGGGTGGCGTCTCTCCGCTCAGTTGGTCTCGAGAGGAAGGCAAGTCGGGGAATGGGACGAGATGCGAGTACGCCGTGGCCGAGGGGGAGAGCAAGGGTTTGGGAAGAGCAGTCTTGATCTCGAAATCCTTTTCCCCAGTTCCAATTTTGTTTTAAGCCTTTCCTCCCCCATTCTTTCGTCCCACTAAGTCTCCTTCCGTTACTCCTCCTCCTTGGCAGCGCCCCTTTTTATAAGCCTATTAAAACTAATTTCTCACCCACGAAGTATTCTAGAGTTGGGAAAGAAATTACAGGCGCCGTTTTCCCATTGGTGCGACCAGGACGACGTCATCTTTTGTATTGTGTTTTGAAAGGGGTTTTTCTTTTTCGTTCTCGTTCGCCCCAGAGCCACATTCTATTTCTGGTATGATTTTTATTTCTAGCGAAATTAAAAGACAATGTCGTGTCTCCGTTTATTTTAAGCTAGCTGGATTTTTTTCCGAGGGGGAGTGTAATTAGATAGCGTCCAATGATGTTGATCAATCAGACAGAGCTATCTGTCTCAGAACGGCATTCATTTTGTTAAGAAACCTTCAGATCATCCCATTGAGACAATGAATAGTGCTCGGTCACCAAAAGGCTACATGAATTGGATTTTTTACATCGCTCAATATAATATTCTATTCGCAATGCAAGAAAAATTTCTCTCATAATCTTTCTCCTGTTTTTCTGAAAAACCTTTTCATGAATGTATATGGCGATTACTCAAGGCATTTAAAACGACTACACCGTATTGAAATAAAAATCTTTGACGTACTTTTCTTTTTAAATTTATCTTTTTTATACATATTGGCCATATTTACTTCTAAGGGAGTGTTTTAATTAAATCAGAGAGAGAGAGAGAGTTAGGAAAGATATGGTGGGATAAGGAAAGTACGGCTAAAGATGAAAGTCGAGAGCAGGGAGAGCAGGAAAAGGAGGTGCGCGGACTCGCATGTGAAACACAAAACACGGAAAGCCCTCATTCACAAAATGGAAGATATATTTGTAACCTTTGTATTGCACAACATCTCCGGTAAGTGGAAGGGGAGATGATATTTTCCGGGAATCAGTAAGGAGTGGTAATCAAACAAATAAAAAATGTATTAATTATTAAGTTTAATATCCACTCGATATTTTTAAAGGTAAATGTAATTATTTTCCATTGTGAAGAGTAAATTAATAATTTTGAGGAAGTTTTGAGCCCAAAATGATTGTAATTTTTGGTGAACTGTAGGACATGACTCACATCTCAAAACACTCTCTTTCACAAACTCTTGCTGCCATCTCTCGTGAAATCTTTACATATAAATTTCTAGCATGCTGGAGTCCAGATTATATGACCTTAATTGGATGCATATATTAACTAAACTATGTTATTTAATAATGAATGCATAGAAATATATGTTATAAACATATGCACCTCTGTTCCTGTCTGTCAGTTTATATTACTTTAGCGCATAAACCACGTTTTTGTCGTGTGAACGCCATCTAATTGAAAAAATATGATTTACATGCATACGAAATAATATGTATTTTTTACTGTAATGCTATTTGTTTCATAAAATATAAAATGGTTCAAATGGAGTTTTTATCATGCTCACTGTGATGAGTTGAAAATTCCCAAAATAATGGAGGTAGGTAAAGCATAATTCTTCCTCGTCTTGTTCGGCCAATTATTTTTTATTATAATATCTCAATCTCATAGAGGAGACATATAGCATAAACATTTCTGAAATGTTCCATTTCTTTCAACTATAACCACTTTGGACAATGAACATGTTAAAATGCAACATTTAAATTTATCATTTCAGCAGAAATACCTGAGCATAGTTATTTCTTACTCAAGAATTGACGGATTATGTTTAAGCTCGAGAACATCACTTTAACATACAATTTAAACTACGTCTTACGTGAAATATTACTAAATAGCCGTCTCACGTGGATGAAAATAATTTTAAAAAATAAATATCACGGATTCTAATAAGAAATTTTAAAGGGTTTCCTTAAATTAAATATTACTCCTCCCTGTCCTCTGTCAAAAGCACCGGATAACTCCTTAACACATAAAATTCCCTCTGATAAACCATTATAAGTTAGGCACTGCAATTCTCAAAGTTAAAAAGGCCTATTTTTACTCAAGCGTTTAATTACCAACGCATTAATCGATTAACAGCATGGCACAAACTTGAGTCTTGGCAGATTATAACGCCGAAGATTTTCACATTGCAGAAAAACACAAGTGGACGAGGGGGAGAGAGATAGGAGTTGAGAGATGGAGTGAGCAGAGGAAGGAAGAGTGAGGAAGGAAGGAAAGGGGGTGGGGGAACTAGAAAGTAAACCCGAGACGGAATTAAAAGCAAATCCATTTCTCGCGCCACGATGTCACCTCCACCACCCTTGATGCTAAATGGAAATTATGTGTTCCTTGAGGTTGAATGTATATTCCCCCCGTTCGTCTTTTGTTTTCCTCCCGCCAAACTGGCACATGGCGCACTCTCACGCCCTCTCCACCCCCTCGCTACACCCGCCTCCTCCTCTCCCTCCCCCTCCCTCAGCCTCTTCCTCTCTCCTCCTCGCGTGCCTTTGCGTCTACTCCCCTCGTCTCTCTTCTTCAAACCTTCCGCTTCGTGAGCCTACTCTCTCTCTCCCCCTCCCATCCCCCAACCCCTCCTCAATCCAACCCAGTCCCTTTGTCATCTCATATCGTTCGTTCTTTGCTTCTCTCGTCTCTCATTTCTCCTCACTCCTGTTTTCTCGCTTGATTCGTAATTTGCTCGCCATTCTCTGCATCTTAACTGGCGCCCTCTCCTCCTAGGCTCCTCTTCCTGCCAACCATTTGTTTTTCCCTCCCACCGCTCAGTCCTTTTCTCACCGGTTGAATGTCCCTCCGAGCGCACTCTCAATGTTGTGGCAGATCGCTCACTCTTCCAGACTCCGTAACTCATGACGAAAGTCACAAATTTCCCTCTTCCGCTTCATTTAAAATATACTTACGCGGTAATGTCTTGTGACAGCTTGTACTTTTGAGGTTGATTGTAATTGAAGCAGAAAGGAATAATAGTCATACAAGAAGACCTCAATTACGAGGCATTTTTCCACATTTACTATCGTAGAGCAGTATTGAAGTGATAACCAGAATCCTATAATGTAATTCTTGTCTCATTTCATAGAATTTGGAAGTCAAACTACCTTGGACGTCATTTTGCATCAACCCTCGGTACCCATTATATCAGAACAATGACCTAATCACCCGTTATAATAGTATCATCATTATCATCAGTATTTCAATCCTAGGATTGGTTAGTGCAACCCTTCATTCGTCTCTATTTAATGTCAATTCCCTCAATTCCTGTTACCTTTTCTGTTTTACGTCTTTTTTAATTTGTCCTATGTACATGTCTCTTGGTCTTCCTCGTGGAATCTTTCCTTCTATTTTTCCTTCTATTATATTCTTATTCCACTAATACTCACAATATGTTGAATGGATTTTTAACTTTAACCTAGTTTCTTATGTCAATAAATAATTCGTCTCTGCTAATTTTCTTTCCATTTTGTTACGGTAATTTTTTTAATCCCTTTGTAATTTTTTTAATAACTCTTCTATTTGGTATTTGAAAATGGGTCGCGGTAGTCCAGGGGTAGAGCATTGGGCTACTGACTGGAAGACCTGGGTTAGATTCCCGAGAAAGCCTCTCCGGGCACCCTCAGTTCCACCCAAGCTGTGTGATTTTTCGGGTGCCAGATCTTCCTTGGAAACCATAACAGACACAGGGAAAGGAACTGGCCCCCCTACCCTGATGTGTGAATTTCACACGCCGTATAGCGCATAGCACTGGGTGAACTCTACCATCACCTCTCAAACCGACTTTTGGGTTGATTACTATGTGTTGATATTTGAAAGTAAATCACAATGTACATGAGCATTTGGCACTCACATTGCCTGTGAAACGCTGCTTAAAGTGAATTGTATTTAACTTGAGATGAGACCTAATCTTTTGGTCACGGACAATTTTCATGATAGACATACATATTTATATTGCACCAAATGGATGCGGATGTCCTTTAAAGACTGAAATCGCTACGCTAGCATCTCTTTTCTTAGCATAGCTCTTCCCACGGCTAAACATCTCTCACCCCTTTTTTTGCGTAGTGATTTCCTTAATTTCGAACCATAATGTCCGTGTACATGTTCTCTTAAACTTTATGCTTCTTTGTACCAACCCTCTTCCCAGATTACCCTCTTAATTTCCTTCTTGCTTTTTGACCAGCCATGTCAACTCCCCTTTATGCCTCTTCGGACCCCCTCTACTGCTCTTACCCTCTCCTCGATTCCAGCTTTTGTCCCACACCCCTCTCGTTTTTCCAATTTTCGCTCGCATTTTTCTCTCACTTCTGTCTACATCCTCGGGGCAGCCCACCCTTTGTCCCGCCGGTTCCCTCAACCTCACGCCCCTTCATCATCTCCAGGGGTGACCCCGGACCACCTCCCCCTGTTTTCTCTCTCTCTCTCCCCCCACCGTCGCATGCATTCCACTCAGCCTCCCCGGCAGCGCCGTCCCCCTATCTTCTTTAATCCGCTCCAACCCTGGGACCACTTCCCTCCCCTTCCTTCGGTGACCCCTCGAGTGACCCCGTTGTCATTTTACTAGTCTTACAACCCCATGACCCCTTGGCCCATCTAATCGCGTCCATTTCCTCTTCTTCCCCCCTCCCCGCTATCCCATTCACCCTCGTCCGCCAAAATAATGGCCTGTTTGATGTATCTAATAAGCTGGACGCCGTGTCGTCGGGACAATCCAACCGAAAAGTGAGCACGCTTCACCTGGCTTCACTGTTAGTACAGGTAACGGATTATTTCGGGATCACACAGGCGTCCCCGCTCGGGGATTCGTTTGCTGTTCCACTTTGTCCCAACACTCCTGGCAAGCTATTAAGTTTCCGCTGATTTCCCATCGGTGGAGCCAGTTATCTGGACCGGTGAGTGGTGGTTGGAAAGGGGACGGCCGTTGTTCAATATTACTGCACCAAAGCATAGACGGGGTGGGAATTAAGTATTTGCGAAAATGATGTGCTCTTGGGTTGCTTCTCGCTACTGCAGATATAGGAGTGCGGAAAAACATTAGATTATTTGATGAGAGTGTTAGGGCAATTGATTAAATTTTCGCGTGATAGGAAATTGATTCTTGAGCTTCTTTTAATATTGTCCTTTCACATTGTGATAATTTAGAGCGAATTTCCAAAACAGAAAGTTAATTATTATTTTCCTTTGTCTCTCGGCCCTTTCCAAAATATCAACATTTGTCAACTGTATATGTTACTTCAGTAGGCACTTCAATTTCGTCTTTTATAACCTAAGAGCTTCCATGATATTGTGTATGGTAATACATACAGGATAATTTCGCGAAGGTAGGGCGCCCATCAGGTATTAAGCAGGCTCTCTTAAAATACACCACGTCCGATAAATGAGTATTATGGCCGCAGTTTATAGGACCCCGTTTTTGGCAAATGGGAATAAAATTTCTTGAAATGTTTCCAATTACCAACGATTAGGTTTTTCATTAGTTGATACAATAGTGGAGGAAATATTTATTACAAAATTAGAGGAAGGAGGGAAGATGGCTGGGAAATTTTGGCTACAAATTAATAGGTGGGAGAGTTTGCGTTGAATCGAGGGTTTTTTTTTTTACTTTTCTGTTCACGTGCTAAAAACATTTTCTATTTTATACCTAACCAGATGGAAAATTCAGCACTGTGGACGACATAATTAATTTGTAAGTGGCTTTATTAAATTCGAAAGAAAAATGTTAGGGAGAATCTATGGCCCAATTAGAGAAGGAGAGAGATGGAGAAGTAGAATAAACATGGAGATAAATGAATTACTAGAAGGGAAGGACATAGTTAGATTTGCAAAGTCTGGCTGGCGTGGTTGGGGCATGTAGAAAGGATGGAAAATGACAGAATGCCCAAACTGATACTTAATAATAAGATGGAAGGGGTCAGAAGAAAAGGAAGACCAAGGAAGAGATGGCTAAAGGATGTCGAGGATGACTTGAAGGCAATGGGAGTTACAAGATGGAAGGAAAAAGCAAGAATAAGAACTGAATGGAGGCATATCATAGAGGAAGCCAAGGCCCACACCGGGCTGTAGAGCTGCAGATGATGATGATGATGAAGTGGCTTTATTGAGCTCCAAATTCAAAGGCATTGCATTTTGAAAAAAAGGGAACATATACTACAAAGAGAACATAGAAAGGGGTAATATTCATTTCCCTTTGACTATTAGAAAAGGTGACTTTATTAAAATTTGATCAAAAAAATTTGCTAATTACGCCACAAGTTAGGTAAATGATTACCGCTAGCCAAAATGTTTTTCTAAAAAAGTGACAAACAACGTTGGTCAATGAAAACTTCCAAGATATAATGGCAGTTCATATCATTTGCAATTCATTTACTGACTAAACGATAATATAATTTTAACGATAGAAAAAGTCTCGAATAAAGTTTTGCATGCACAACAATATCAGTTTCAGCAAATGGCATATAGTATATGTATACCGGTATATAATAGTATACCGGTTATAATATGCTTAATTTCTATTAATTGGGCTTCCTAGGCTATAGAATGAAGTGAACAGTGATCTTATCCAGCAATTTTGAATTCCGACTCCTGACACTGCTACTGCTCTTATTTATTGGGATAACAATGCTATATATATGAAAATTTATATTTAATTAGATGCATATACATTTATATCTATGTATATAATTTTATTTTATCATATGATATGCATTAATATATATCTTATTCCATACCTACTAGAATTACATCATCACCCTCAATGAATATGTCACAAAATTCAATCCACTGGGTTATTCCATGATTCATATACTGATAATACACATATGTATGCATATGTATGTATTGTTTGGAGTTGCAATATATTTATTTGATAGTTGTGTCCATCCAAAAACCTATCTTAACCGGTAGAGTACCTTATATATATATATATATATATATATATATATATATATAATTATATTTATATATACTACGTGTTCATTATTCATATATCCGAACTTACTGTTCTTACAAAGAAGCTTGGCTACTATTGAATGCAAATGTATTTATGAGCATTATTTCAAATGCTCTGAGCTCCGTCTCTGAAAACTTGGGCACGTTCAGTAAGCTATATATTCTACATCATATTCTTGTATGGGCTATTCTTTGCATTAGTACGATTATCTCCGACCAATTAGGCTAAAATAAGTAGTTCCCTGCAATCCCGGACCAGCGGAGTAATCTTCGGCAGCGCCCGCATTAGTGGTTGAGAAGGGCACATTTCTTTACCACGTCTTCGAGTGCAAGAGCGTGGCTTCACTACCACTACAGTCGACTTTCGTGATACATTTTAATCTCCGCCTCTTATCAAATTTAACCTTCAGCGTCCCATTTCGTGCGGGAGCTTGACACCATCCACCGAGAAAACTACACGAACAGACGCACACACCCACGAAAGCGGGTCACGGTGACGGTTCCCTTTTCAAATAGCGGCGCATGCATCGCAAATCGACGCCAACGTCGATCACTGCGCCGAGCACCCACCGATAGTGTACACACACACACACACACACGCACACACACTAACACACATCCACCCCCGCGCATCGCCCTGCCCGTCCCTCCCGTATGCCTCGCTCCCCGCAATCAGTGCGCTCTGCATTCCAGTCAGCCGCACGTATTCCACCGAGAGGGATGGCGTGCAAGCCTCCACTCCTTCCCCATTTTCTGCGCCCGCCCCCCCTTTCTAACCCCATCACACGTGCGCCCTCGCATGCCCCCTCTATCACCCTTCCCGTCCACCCGCACTCCATCGCCGCACCCCGACAAACCAACGCAGGAATAAACATTGTCGAGGGAGCGCGAGACTGGGTGGTGGGAGGGGTCTGGGGGAAGTCGGTTTGCGACGAGGTCTGCGAGCGGAGAATAGGGGACGGAGATGGACCAGGAGGTAGTGGGGAGAGAATTGGGGGTATGTCACCGGGAGTTGGAGACATGGCTGAGAGGTCTCGGGGGCGCGCGGGATGGAAAATGGCAAGGTTGGCATTGAAGAGGTGGGACGGCGTGGGGAAGGGAGGGGCGGAGAGAGAAAGGGGTGGAGAAGGGTTTTTGGGAAGAATGACAAGGAAAAGAACGGTGACGTCCTGGAAGAATTATGGAGTCATTTCCTTTCCATTCGGAAGATCAACGACTCGGAGAGGAGGCTTGGTTGTGAGACGCTATTGGGAGGGGGGATAAAAAAGTGTAGGGTAGAAAATCGTGTGGGTGGAGAGAGGTGATGTTTTGAGGGAGTTGGTGTGGTTGAAGGAACCATGAGAATGGAGGGAAGGGGAGGCATGGGCGGAAGGGAGAAGGAATGCATGGATGTGGGGGGGTAAAGGAGATGGACAGCGTGGCCCAAGTGAAGGAAAGAACACCGCTCAAGTGCGGGGAGGGGGGGATGGAGGGATCTCGGGTTCGTTGTTGTCGAGCGACGGCGACGGAGGGTTGATATGACGAGGAGGGAAGAAGATGCGCTCCTTGCTCTGTATGGGATGACGTTTAAAAGGTTTGCTTTCCACTGACGGAAGGAACGTCGAGGTTCGGGATGGCACGAGAGCAGATAAAATATGCCACAAGGAGCTGCTGTAGGGACAGTCATCTATTCGAGAGGGGGTCGGTCGGAATGGAAAAAAAAATGTCGGGAGTGTATCCGAGAGGAGTGTTATTAGAGGTCTTGAAAGGTGACGAAGGGATGGAGCGGCGAGGGAAATGACGCGTTCCTTGTGTGGAGGTTTTGGTAAACGAAAAAAAAAACGGATCCCCCGCATGGATTTTTTCCGTAGCTGCTTGAGATGGGAGAAGAAAATGCAGGTCGTTTCGTTTCCTCAAGCGAAATTCGATACAAAAATTCTTGCCTTGATGAAATCATAGTTTTAATCTTTGGCATGGAACGATTTTGACAGCGTAGTTTATCCATTTATGATAGATCGCGGTAAGAGTAAGTATTTAAAAATTATTTCTACGTAATTTCATTTACATATAGTATAAAAAAGAATGCGTTTCCTGAATTAGATGGTTAAAAAGATCTTAATACTACAAGAGCTTAAGACTTATAAATAAAAATTATCTTATAGCTTACTATCCATAAAGTTCATGGCAAATTTTGCTCGTACATGCAGTCGCGTGTGAGCGGGTAAATTGAAGAACTACACACGTATACACGTGCGTATATCCGGATATAGGATATAATTTCTTACTCTCATTCAAATTAAAATTATCATTTCACTGTGTCAATTATGTGATTTGTAATAATTTATCTTTGTTGAACTTTTCCGTACATAGTTTATATAGTATTCGTAGTGCTTCCTTCTCGTTACAAAAGAGCGCAGGAATTATCTGTTTGCACATCCGTTCTGACCTCGCCTAATAGCCAATATCTTAGAGAAACAATACCCAACTCCGACATTACTTGTTGCTGTATTATCACAGAAATATGCTCGTTTTATCAGGGATTAAATTATCAGACATTAATCAGAAAACAAGTAATTTTATGACAAAATTCGATTTAAACTGTATACTAGACCATCTCCTTTTTGCAATAAATGAGTATCTATGAGAGACGAATCATTCCCCCGAGTTTTAAGTTGGTACTCGGTGTCTTAAACGGATAAACTTTGGGTGACGAGAGTAGAAAAAATCAATTAAAGCCATCTACTCCCCCCACGCCTCGCCTCCCTCCCCGCCCCCTCGTGTCACCCGCCACCAGCGCCGTTGCTCAGTTCTGTACAAGCCTCATTCAAGTCTTTCATTCGATTCTCATTCCGTGGTGACAAAGGGCACCCTCCGCCATTCGTCGGAATTCTCGACCTATTTAAGCCACCCATCACCCACTTCATTTGGCGGAAAGCACCGGCTCCTTCTCCGCGGACCATCCCTCCGTCTCCCTTATCTAACCCTCCGAGGGATGCATAGCGCTCCTTCCCTCCCAAAGCGTCCGCCATTGTACCCCGTGATGACATCGTCCATCTTCCGAGATTCACTCTTCGCGTGTATATCTTTCTTATTCCGGCGGCACTCATCCGCCCACTCCACCCCACGAACCCCTCTTCGTCTTGCACCCCTTACTTTTTTTTACTGTGCGCGGCCCCTCCCTTCAACCCCTAACATTTTCGTGTCCCGCCCGACCATCCCCCCTCCCCATTCGTTCCCATCCCCTTTGCAGGGGGATGTGTGTCTCCGACGCCGCGTGGACGACGGTTATTTTTTTGGCGCGGACCCCTTGAGCCATTCCAATCGTTTTCCTATTATTCACCCTCCCCCATTCGTCGTCGTCGCAGAGGAGAATTAAAAAAATCTCCTCAGTCACGAGTCAACTCTCTCTCCTCACTCATAGTCTCCTCAAACGAGTCAAAGGCTTGGGACAGAACTACTGACTCTGAGATGAAGTAACCTCATGGCTCCGAGGAACTTTGTTACTTAAAGATACCGTTCGAATAAAAACAGCGAGAAACGTTTTATTTAGTTTCACATTTCGCGAATATTCTCCGGCCTATGTCCCGCCTTCACTTTTTTTGATGAGTGTAAATATTTAACCGAAGGAAAGAATCGAACCGATCCGTTGTTTTTAATTTGTTTTCATCAGAAAATAAAATGTCTCTGTCCATCTTGTAGGCCTGGACATTATCTTATAAAAGTTTATGAGTGATTTATTCGTTTCCACTATATAAGAATTTCCGATGCTACTATGTCATGCTAGATAGTAATGCATGTAAAGAAGAAGTTCCATGGTAAATCTGCATAAAAAAATAACGATATCGGGCGACATTCGGTGGAATTAATTCATGTTAAATGAGCACAACACTCAAATGGCTTTCACAACCAAGCAGTGTACTCAACTCGAAGGTTGGTTTGATGGGTTTGGGCTCACCACCTACAGCTTGTGAAATTCACACATTAGAATAGAGGAGACTTCCCCTACATACCCTATGCTTCCTCTGATTTCCCAGGAAGACCTGGTGCCCGTTATATTAGGACAATGGCAAAACTCACACGTTTCATCCACGTATTCAATAATATTCGTTGCTATATTCTTTATGAATTTGTGACGCAACAAAACCCGGGTAGCACAAAGTACTGTAGAAAATTAAGTGAAATTTGTAAATCAAAAATTTTATGCTCTTCAGACTTCAGATAGCAACTCGGCTATGATCTGTTCATTTAAGAATGCGTTCCCGCTTCCTCGCTCCTTAAACGTCTATCGTGGAACACAAACCGCAGGTCTAAGGAGTGTAATTTGAATTTGCAATTGTGTGTTTGGCCAAACAGGGCTCCTAGGAGTTCATGAGGGTAAGTCCTCACGGCATGTTCCTGAGATGCTTCTTTTCATCTCAATAAAAAATGCAGTTTCAATAGCGGAAGGAAAATTAATTGTCATTGCCTACCTATTCCGCAAAAGAGTGAGACTCTAATTCAAAATGATTCGTAATACCTCAACCCAGTTCAACCTTCTCTGAGCTCTCGCATAAGTTGGGGGCGTTGTGGGTTTATATGATGGGACCGCATGGAATACGGCGATGGAAATAAGCAGGAGGTAAAAGAGAAGATGGGAGAAAGAAGCTGCTGAAAAACCTCGAAATTCTTTTCCACTATTTTTGGGTACAAAAATGAGAAAGTTCCCCTGCCCTTTATGTTCCGAAAACTTAAGAATAAAATTATATATTCTCCAAATTTTGCAAATTTCGATCCACTTTCCTCATTTTACCTTTTTCTTTCTTTCTTACACACACTGCATCTTTCTCTTGTATTCTCAATTGGGTTCACACCTTCCTAGTATTATTCGAATTTCTTCCACCCTCGCTCAAAAGTATTGCGTCATTAAAATACGTATTGCAGCGCTTTACATCTTTCCTTATTTCAGCACTGATCTCTCTCGGCATAGGGAAAACTTTTGATCTCGATTTCATCCCAACTCGCGTAATAAAGGTAGATGGATGCGAACTGTATTTTTTTCCCGGAACTCCTCTTTTCCTGTTCACTCCGGTCTACCCAAGTTACAGTTGCGGTGATTTTCTCGAAATGAAAAAAGAGTAAAACCTTTCCTCCCTCTGTCTTTTCTTACGCTTATTTATCTTCTCATAATGCTCAAATGCTTATTTTTTTTTATTTTATGACTGATTTTTATTTCAGCTCTTCTCTGTTTATATCACTTTTGTTAATCATTGGCTCATTCACGGGAATATTTTTCAAGCTTATGTTTCCTTAAAGGTCTTTGGTGAATGAGAATGAAATTTTTATGTGCGGAGCGCTTCCCTTGATTTTCATCAGAAAATTTTTAAAAGGATTCTAGCTAAAGGTTGAGTTCCGTTTTCTTAATTTTTGAAATCAAAAAGAATTTTTCTCTCAATACAAGTTTTATCTTTTCTTTACAAAATTAGGTCGTTAAAAAGCTCTGTGCAATCATGCTCAATCTTGTTACTCAAAAAAGATGGTATTCAATCTATTGAAAACATCAACCGAAGCTTTTATTAAGTTTAAATAATGCCACCGTATTTATTCATACAAAAGTCGTCAATTATTCATCCTATTGTCCATTTCATTATTCACTTGTGTACACCTGCTAATATTTGTATTCACTTTGTATTTAAGGACGTTTTTCTTAAATTTAAACCGTATATGCCAATAATTAGCGTTTTTTTTGTATGCTTTCATGAAATTGCGATCGGTATACGAGGATTCGTCAATTAATTTTTACCTAGATGTCAACGAATTATGACATTTCCTAGGCTATCATCTACTGTATTATTCATTTAGGCATTTTATTAAGTTTACCGTTTAAAGCTGATTATTTAGTGTAATAGCTTATAATATTAAAGCCTTATAAGATTTTTAGGGAATCGTTCAGTCGTCTAAAATGGTCTCGATATTCTGGATTGCATTTATTCATGTAATAAATGAATCTTCATTTTTACCACACTACCGCAGTATATAATATGTAAAAAAAACCCCAGCTGGTCGATTTCGATATTTTTTTATTTTAAAATGTGTCATATAAAACAGAACCAATTTCCAATGGATGAAGTGCCATTCTCTAAAGAGGTGTGAACCGACAACCAAGCAAGTGTCTATGTCCCATTAGTTTATTAAAAATATCTAGCTGCAGAATTGGATATTTGAATTGGTTCCTTATTAAGTGACTTCAAATGCTTATTCAAATTTATTAAAATAAGAGAATTTTAGCGATAAATATAAAACGAACGTTTTACGCCTTCAAGGAAATAGAGAAAAACGGATGGATGTCACATCTGTAAAGATTAGTAATCAATGCTTCCAAGACAAAGAAAAATATATCGAAATATTTTTATAACATGATTGAAGGTGAAATTATCATTTTTAGGTTAAATGCTTTGGAGATCATTTTCGACCCGTTTACAAAGAGATCGTTTCCCTTCACATATAGTATTTGTATAGCGTTTCACGTCGAGAGCGAAGCATTTTAGCTGGTGAGGAACACCACGTCACTTGGTATCACGTTCTTCGCTGATTGCCTGCATTTATAGAGTTAATTAGGATTTATACTTCTGGACTAAGCTCAGGTTTCTGATCCCTCACGCACGAAAATTACGTCTAGCGACCTCATCACTCAGTATTGTAAATAGTGGAGTCTACTGCCTTTTGAAAGAGGTACTATCAGTGTTTATAAATGTTGATGAGACTATTCGCGAACGTTTTTCAACCAAGGTATAGTTTTCATCTTTTGTGGAATAATTGATGAATTTAATAATAATTGCGTTATCGTTGAGCTCGTCGGCATTGTGAATAATGTAGGAAATGAATTTCCAGGCATACTTGTATGTAGCTATAACAAAGAGCTTCTTTATTTGTTTTCATTCCGAAAGGCATTCTGAAATCAAAGTGAAAGGAATCAGTTGTAAGAGTTGGTTTACTTCGTATATGCAAACACATTTCCTGGTACAATGATTGCAAAACATTGGGTGAGCTAAATAACACTTGGATTTGACATCAAAGTTGCATGAAGAAAATTTCATTAGTTGCCTTCAGAAATAAAATTCGTACGATGTGTACAGTATGACTAATGAACTGTACTATGACGAATGTGACTATTACTATTTTTCGTAGTCTGCCGTTAAAAAAACCAGACAATGTCTGTTTCTTATTCGCGCCTAACAAGACAGAACCTGACAACCAATCAACAATAGATCGTTCCTTCCTTTATGCACACACTCTTACCTCCCTCTATTCCGTCCCAAATGCATATTATTTTCCTCCTCCTAACTCATCTTCCTACTTTTCTCGCCTGTATCAAAGTCTTCCACAGTCCATCGCCAATGAAAATGCTTTGCATCCACCTTTACAGACGTATTCGGATTTCTCTCAACAAACACTCTCTCTCCCCATCCATGACTAATGCATTTTCTTTTCTTCTCATATTCGTCCATTTAACCTCTTCCATCCTTCTTCACACCCACTTTTAGTCTCCAACTTCATCTGGCTTCAACAACCACGTTTCCACTCCACACAAAATCACACTCTATATCAAGGTTTTAACGAATCGATTTGAATTTAAATATCTGAGTTTAAAAGAATCCTTCATTTTCATCGTATTAATAATTGTGTGGCGGCTTCGTTTGGTGATGTATTTGATATTTTCCTCTGAATTTTGCGTTAAAAATGATTTTTTTCACAATAATTAACTAAACATTGAACTATGGCACCTTTATAACTTCCAAGTATCAGCTTTCTTGGACAAACAATTTCAAGTTTCAAACAATAGATATGGACCACGTCTTTATTCTTTGATCAGATGAAAGGCTTGAATATTCTGTTTGCAATTATATACTTCCACCGAATTCTGCCTAGAGCTACTTACCTAATAATTATCCGGCACCTGAGATGAACCTTTATGTCACTCAGTCGTTTTATTTGCTTTTTTTAAACTAACTTAGCTGTCAAAGTAAATGTAGGAAGTGCAAAATTGTGAGGATATTTCGACTAAAGGTGCTTTGTTAGTTGATGCAACACCATGTACTTAGTCTCTAACTAGACGTGGATATTATGAAGTTGAAAATACTACAGAATATTGATCAATTTTATAGTATACAAAAATAAATAGTGGTCATCTCTTATGTTAGTTCACTTCTAAAGGGTTTGCGTGCTGTGTCACTCCCCAATAAAAAGTCCCAAAAACATCCAAAGCGTACAATCAGGGAGTAGAATAATTCTATTAATTCTAATAACTTTTCGGATGACTCCCACTTGCTGCCTCTACTGTCATTATAACATTTGCTCGCGTTATTCAAGGTTAACCATTTTGATATCTTCAATGTAATGAATGTATCGATTATTTTCACGATAATATAACTTTTTATTCGTCTGAAACGTCTCTTTTTATAATATAACTTGTTTTGATATTTATAAATCAGTGGGTCTAAATGGTGGGCGGTGAACGCTTCACTAACATTTTACCAGTTTTCTCTCCGTAATGAATATTGTTGACCAGGTTCAACGCTATTGGATATCAATACCCATCACATTTTTATGTTATTGATCAAAATATAATATGACGGCTCTTTGCTGTTTGAGACCGCAGCAGAATAAGATTTGTTTATCATGCCTGTTTCTAGTGTCCAAATGTTTTCCATTCGGTGCTTTTCATTGTATAAATTATCAACATGCTAATCAAGTTTGCCAGAATATTTCTCAAATGAGATGAAATTTGCATCGAAATTGAAATCTGTGATGAAATAGCTCACATCAGCTGTTCTCGATTGTTGTCCTGTGCCCGTGCACTTATAAATACTCTTTAGCCACCAGGGTGCTTTGCATGTGGACGGAGCTTTTACTTCTAATTCCATTATGGTTGTTTTGCTCTCGAAGTGCTGGTACTCCCGTGAGAGTCGTGAACGCAATGTAGTCGGAAACAGCAGCCTGTGGATGAACCGTCCTCGCCTGCACGTGAAATGTGGGGCAGACGGAATGAGTCTTTAAAAACTTAAAGAGTAAGATATGTTCTTTTTATTGTGTTCCGACATCGCTGGTTGAGATCGCAGAAAGAAGAGAAGAAGTGGAACTGAGGCGGCGGTGAAGACGGAAGGAAAGCAGGAAGTGAGAGAAAGAGAGAGAGCGAGATAGACAGAGAGGTGAGAATAGGGAAGGATAGGCAAAGGAAGAGAGCAGTGTATCACGGAATTTGAATTGCAAATGGTTGACTATGCAATATTCCGCATGACGGGGAACTAGGAAGTAAAATATGACCTATAAAAAAAACAGACGGCGAGGCAGGCAGGAAGATGTAATGCATAGAGACCGAAGAAGGCGAGAAAAGGGAGAGAGAGAGTATTTAAGTTCGGAGCGGAAGAGTGAGAGGGGTGGGATTGGGGGGGGGGGTGTTTGTAAAGGGTGAAAGGATTAAGTAAGTGTGGGTGTGAGAGGAGGGTGAGCAATAGGAGAGAAAATTGAGCGAGAAAAGGGAATTGTTTGGGGAAATGGGAGAAAGGACAGGAGAGCGAAGAAGATATTGCGTGCGATGTGCAGGTGCCGAAGCGACGGAAAGGAGAGGCAAATGATAGGGGGGGGGGTTTAGAGGTGTGGGAAAGGGACTGAGGGAAGAGCGGGGATGTGGGGAGGGCCGGGGTGGAGAGGGACAGTGAAGCGAGAAAAGAGAGAGAGACTCTATATGGAGGGCTCTTCCTGCGTAATGGGACGCACTAGAGGTTACCGATGGGGATTCTGCGTGGATATCGTTCGGAACAAAATCGCCCACTCAGTTTTTATGCGTTCGGAATGGGATGGGATGGGAATTCGTACACGCGTTTAGTAATGTTTTTCTATATCGGTTGAGAAACGAGTTTTGTGTTTTCTCTCTCTCTCTTTCTCTCTCTCTCTCTCTCTCTCTCTCTCTCTCTCTCTCTCTCTCTCTCTCTCTCTCTCTCCCACTTCTCTCTCTATCTCTCACTCTCTCTTTCTTTCTCTGTCACTTTTAACACCACCTCCCCCCATCTTCTCACTCCGTTTATCGTTACTCTGTGAAATATCCAGCTCTTCCCATAAAATCAACAGTTACATGGGAGCTATTGCTTGCAAACCTCTGTAAAGGGTTGGGGATAAATTTAAAGGTCCAAAACCACTCACTACAATGCATAAAATTTCCGTCCTTTTATGGTAAATGAGCTGAGTCTGACGCTTGTATCGTTTGCGATGCATCATGCAGAAGCAAAAGCAGTAGATAAGGATTCTGTGAGTCATTAAGTTTGTCTTCGGTCGATTTATATTCATACGCGCTTAAAAAGTCCCATTTCTGATATCGTGTTATGAAATGAACGAATAATACCTCGGTTACAATTATTATCTGTCATCTAAAATTGATGGTTATCCCAGCTATAATTTTCTTTTTATTTCACATATAAGTGCTAATAACGCTAATGGTTACATCATATGTGCTTTTATGAATTTTCATAATAATAATTTTCTATTGACTGCTTATCTATGTGTGTATATATATATATATATATATATATATATATATATATATATATATATATATATATATATATATATATATAGAATAAAACAGATAACACGTAAAAGGACACTCACAATGTAGATGATTTAAGCTTTCGGCCTACTCCGAGGCCTTCTTCAGGTCAGACTCAAGTCTGACCTGAAGAAGGCCTCGGAGTAGGCCGAAAGCTTAAATCATCTACAGTGTGAGTGTCCTTTTACGTGTTATCTGTTTTATTCTGTGTTCTATTGTGCCGTCCAAAAGTTATATTGCTCTCGTGAGTACTTCCGCATCATCGATATATATATATATACATATATATATATATATATATATATATATATATATATATATATATATACTATATATTATTTTACACTCGTAGAAATAGACATATAAGGAAAGGGGATAGGAAAACACATGAAAGACAGGAAAGGTGGGGAAGGCGGTTTTGAGCAGATCACAAATGTAAAAATATTTCCTTATTTCCTTATATGTCTATTTCTATGTGTGTAAAATAATATTTGTTCGCCGTATGGCGGGATTTTCGAGCTTGAATATATAGATGTAGAGGGTCTGCCGGTGGAGCCGAAGGTAAATGGCTGGATTCCTGTGACCGGCGAAAATTTTTCAGTGTAGACAAAATTTGTTTTTCGGAACGAGGCAACCACATATGAACAGAAAAAACGCAACAATGGTAATTGGGAAAAATAGACTCCTACTAAAAAGCTACCCTAGAGCCATGTGGTGACACAGACCGAGTGGGTCGGCCCGGCATCAGCATCAGAGTGAAGAGTTCACGGTATCGGCCGTAGAACTGCGATGTGGAAGGCAACGAGAATCCACCACATTATTCTCTCCAGAGTATGCAGCCTTGCCTTTCTTAAATATAGTAGCATGTAAAGAAGTAATAGGTATAGTAGTATGTAAGGGCTGCTGTAAACCAATCCTAAGATTGAAATAATATGTATATATATATATATATATATATATATATATATATATATATATATATATATATATATATATATATATATATATATATATATATATATATATACATACATATATAGAAAAAATGTAAATTGACTAATTAGTCGACACAAACACATAAACTAAAACATATAAAAGAGGGACTCACTGGTTCTCGAATTTTCGGTGGTGCAACCACCTTTCTCAAGAGGGATTAGGAACAGAACAGTGAGTCCCTCTTTTACATGTTTTAGTTTCTATGTTTGTGTCGACAAGTTAGTCAATTTACATTATTGTGCACATTCGTGGGTTTTTCAAGAAAGTGACTTTATATAAAATATATATATATAAATATATATATATATATATATATATATATATAACTTCACATATAGAAATAGGTACAAGGAAAGGGGATAGGAAAACACATAAAAGACGTACACAGGAAGGTGAGGAAGGTGGATTTGAGCAAATCATAAATGTAAAAACATTTTCTTATCCGGGATTTGAACACAGGACCTTCCACTTGGCGGGTAGATGCTCTACCACTTAAGCTAATAAGGAAACCTAAGGAATTATTGATTTCATTTTTGCCGTCAATGTCGATAACTTTCATCTTCTGGAGATAAATTCATTTTATCTTAAAACTCACTGTTATTAAAAGTGGTATATCACAATGTTTAAAAAGTGTTAAAAACATTCCAAAATACTTTCGTTTTTAAATGATGGCGGATGCATATAAATTCAACGTATGAATTTATAAAAATTTCCAATTTTAAATTTTTTACTGATTATATATAAAAGGACAGCCTTGTACAACTTCGGTAGGCTTAGTTGGTACACCAATTGTCTAGCAAAGAGGTAATATACTGATTATGTGTAATTCAAATAAATTTTGTACACTCTGACAGTGAAACTATCGTTTAATTTTAACATATTGATAATATCCTTATTGTTCCAACGTAGCATTCGTAACCACTAGGATATTAAATGAAGAAGTAATTTAATTTGCTTTTGCAAGTTGAATTGACATGATAATAATGTTTTTATTTATATTTATCAATACGGAAGAAAAATTAGTTAACTTCCGCATGGTCTTCTACGATGAATTAAGTGCATGCCTATTCATGGACGTTTGAAAATATTATAAAATCTAATGTTAGCTAGCCTTGACCATTTTCAGGAAAATGTGTGCATAATTCAAACACTATTCACTTGTTATTTGATATTTATTGCTCACAGGAATTTTTCTTTTGTTGGGTCACACTTAAAATTTTTTTAGCTACGTATTATCATTTGTTCTTGGCCAACTTCTCCATAATTGGCCTAATTATTCAGAACTTTAATATATCTGTGAAACTCTCGCTATCTAATAATGTGATTGGGTAGTAAGAGCTTCTAATCTTATTATGTAATAACTTCTCTTTTATTTTTATTATTATATGTTATTATCATATAAGTTTCCGCATAATGTAGCTTTAGAACTGCTTTATTCATTTTATGAAGTTCCTTGAAGTAGAACTTCCAAGGCATACAGTTACAGAACTGCTTCCGTAGTAGCGAAACTTTTATGCAACATTATAGTTTAATGTTACATTAAACTATATGGTTTGCATAAAAGTTTTCCTGTTGAACTTATCTCCTCATCAAGTTTCCCTTTATTTGTAAGGACCATTTTTCATTTATTTTTTCCTCGGGATTCTCGTGAGCACCTATAAGTTTTTTTTTTCCTTTCTAAAACTTACGTTTGGGCGCACGTTGATTCTTCAATGTGTACTTTCCTTCCATAAAATATTGATTATCTACTAATTTGATTCCGCTTTGAAAGACTTTGTTTGGACGAGTTATTTCTCACCCCACCCCAGCTTTTCATTATCTGCTCCGTGCTTTATCTCGTCCATTTGTCTTCTCCCGTCTCGCCGTTTTAAACACGTCACCCCAATTACTCTCTCCAATTTCTCAGAAGTTTCGCTGAGCGAAGTCTCCACCCTTACCTCGGTTATGTCTCCCCTTCACTAAATGATTCTTCTTCTTCCTGTTTCGTCATATACCCTTACTCCGACCTACGTGTCTTTGTTAAGTCTTTCGTTAAAATCACGCTTACTCCAAATTTACGGCACCATTCGCTTACTTTTATTCCACCACATGACCTTCAACCTCTCTATCTATTAGTAGTTCCTCTGCCTCGCCAGCCATGAATCCCGTTCTTCATTAATTCTTACACCTACCCACACTGACCCCCTCAGAACTATTTTATGTGCCATATTAAATCGAGATTAATTAAGTTAAAAAGAATTTACGGCGTATTATATTTTTTTAATGAAAGTCGAAGTTCCCCTTGACTCTTTAAAGCCTAAAAATCGATCTACGTTGAGTTAAGGACTCAAAATTGAACTTGAACAAAAGTCAGCATTAAATGCACAATTTGCATATTCTTGATCGGTTTAAATAATCGATTTCCTGGATCAGTATACGAGGGCATTCGTATGTATCGTAAATAATATATTTTTGTAAACATTTCCTTTTTTCCTCCCTATTCTCATTGATCAGCTTCAAAAATGTAAACTTTTCGTTGATTTTGATTTAGTAATATCTAATTTGGGATTAAAATGACTGTTTTGCTTTATTGTAATAGAAAATTGTTTCTAGCGTGAGTTTTTTGGTCAGTGAATCATGCCAAATTTCAGACAAAATACCTTGTTCTAGAGTGGCAGCAGGTATGCCAAGAGAGTGCTTGTGTTGCAGTAGAAAGCAGTTTACAGTGATTGGTGTAAATGGAAAAATTAGTTAAATAACATAATTAAAAAAATGAGACTGATAATAGTTCTTTTAATGTAACATGTGCTAATTGCTAGTTACTAGCGCTGGTGTGTGACAATAATGTTTTGCTAAAAGAAGATCCACACTAATATTGATAATGTGGTATCGCACAAATATTGAGGATATGGTAAAATGAGGGTGGAAGGGTATAAAATACAAATTTACGAAAAAGTTTGTTGTCTCCGGCGTAACTTTATGCAATTTACACAACATATTGACATGAAAAGGTAATTTTGTAATTTCACACTGACTTTATTTAGAAGACGACAAGGTTTCGACGTTTTGTCCTGATGATGAGTCAAAGGTGCCGTGATGAGAGAATGATCAATGATTTATTTTTGTAAAGAATGCCGTGATGAGAGAATGATCAATGATTTATTTTTGTAAAGAATGCCCTTGGTATTGACCTCCATCTTTTTGAATGCTCTGATTCGTGGGAGTTGAGAAACGCTCCTCTTCTCAAGTTTCTCCTTCGAAATTTGAGCGATTTCTTCACAAATTCTTTTTTCAAGTTTATTTGAATAAATGGGGCGATTAATGTTACGTTTTTAACAGACCCAGAGAAAATGGTGAGAAGCACCAAGTATTAGTGAACATGGAGGGCAGGTCGTGGAAACAAGAATCCCTCCGTGAAACAATCAAAAAAGGAGCAAAGTGCAGCCATGCCCATTCTTGCCATGTGGGTAGGTCCCCGTAGTTGCTCCACTACACATACTCTAAGACACACACTATCTTAGAAGCACATTTTAAACTTTCAAAGAGCATCACTACTTTTGGCATGTAGTATAAATCTCTTGGAAAGTAGAATGTCTCCCCCGTATTTTAAATGATTAGATAGAGTAAAATCACTCATTTGAGACAGGTTGACGGTTACAAAACTGAGGAAAGGTAGTTCTTGTAGTTTCTTGTTCCTCAAGAAAGTGACGGCAAAGGTGTAATCTCAGTGAGATATTTTAGTGCTGGTGCCATGTTCAAAACAGTAACTACGCTCGAATCTCAATTTATTCCACCTTCACAAATCAGTACACGGAAGTAACTACAGAGAGGCGTCCGCACCACAGATCTTTTCCCAGAACATTGACGCGTTTACTCATCAAGGATTACCTATTACTACGCGGGAAACTCGTTGCGCTAGCTCTCTAATGGCGATTCCGAGAACCTTTCAAGCTACGCTCGAAGTTAGTCAGCTATTCCTTATTTTCCCCAAATCTCAGGTCCGGGTTGTGCTTTATTTTAATTGCCGTAACTTCGAGCTCTCCGATAGAATTTTAATCTGGCATTTATTTTTTCGGTTCAACCCTTCCCTGATTCTTCTCCTACTATTTTTCCCTTGAATTCTTTTCTACCCTCTTGTTGTGTTTATTCCGCCTCGATTTTAGTTAAGTACAAGCTAGTTGTTTTTCTTCATTCTTTATTCTACTAGTAGTGCGAGTACTACTCGTAGTACTACGAGTAGTACTCGTATCTATTATCATGGATTCTGAATTTGTCGTTTTCCATCCCCTTAGCTTAATGAAAAATATAATTTTATGTCATTGGTCTCAATAGTTCGCGGTTTTATGTCACTTTTATTTCAATGAAAAAATGTGGATGAATTACACGGAAAGCTTCAACGTTTCTACACTCCTTTGCAACAACTGATACAAACAGACACCATTATTCAGTAGTGAGGGATTCCTCCACTAAATTAATTTCTCGTTTCTCTCTCATATTTATTTGTTTTTGTCTCGCTGATTTGGGATCACCACGATTACAAATGTTACTATTATTCCTTATAACTTCTGTCTATATTTCCCTAAAATTTAAACTTGTTCAGGACAGATTCTATCGTTTACCATAATATAAGTAGACTTCGCAAGAGTAAATTCAGGCCAAGGAATATCTCGGATTCACGGCGTTGATGCCCTAACCGAGTTTTACTCATTCAAGGCTTGTAGTTAGTAACCATATATTCTCTGTATTTCCATGTGCTCAAAGGATTTTTTAATCCTTTTTTCTGTCGCTCAAAATCAGCCAATCCGTACCTCCCCAATTTCAGGTATTCCTATCTCCGCCTTTGGTGGGTAACCAGAATTACTACGCGAACCCATCCCCCTCTATGGTAGCCACCCCTTTACGCTGAAACAAATGCTCGCAATGGTGGTTCCGTTTCCCCCAGCTGTTACTCCCTCCCTGTGCCACAACCCTCCACCGCAAGCTCTCACTCTCTGCTCTCCCCCACATCCACCCTCGTCTCCGCAACCATCCACTCCCCCTGAACAATCTCAATAGTCCCTTGCACTTATCCTCCTCAAGCCCTGACCAGCGTGCACCGCCTCATTTTCCGTTCTCCGATGCTGACTGCCTAAGTTTGCCGTCCCCCACCAACCACCCGCTAAGCTTTCTCTTCTCGGCTACGCCCACCGGCACTTCCGCGCATTGCCCCCCACGTAGATCTCGTAATCACTCATAATTAGCACTCCGATCCAGACCGGGAAAAGGGTTATGGGAAGTTGGAATATTATTGGTAGGGGGTCTCTGACGGGTGATGGGGAGGAATGAGGGGGGCGGCCGAGGTGACGGAAAAGAGAAAATGGCTTTGGTGGACGTAGACGTTTCGGAAGCTAATCAGCGGAGGGGAGAGGGATGCTTGGAATAAGCTGGACGATATAATCCCGTCTTCTCATGACATTCTTGGCTTTCTCTTCCCTCGCTCCCATCCCTTATTGAAGTGACGGCTCCGAAGTGAGTGATTCTTCTGTTAGCAATATAGGGATAGATAAGAAAAAGAATCACACTATATGAGAACAGTTTCTACTTTATAATAGGTACCCAGATTTTTGTACAAGCATACTTACAGATGGCTACATGACGCTAATTCACTTTTATATGGGGCGAAAAATGATTAAATGGTTTTGCATGTTGCTCAAAGAGTAAATTTAAATAAAAGTTTAACTATGAACCTAAATCGTTCCTCTATGCACACCCTTGTTGAATATATATCTTATCCTTATATCTTATGCTATAACAGTCTGTGATAAGCTGACTTTATTATCTAAGGTATCAGGCTGTCTCTAATTTAAAATCGAAACCAGATAAAGATTACGGCAAAAAATCCATTTGTCGTGCAAGAAAGGAATGAAAACTATGGATTAGGGAACCCACCAAGTTCCTAGTGAATTAATTTAAATATTAATATCGTATATTTCTGCAATGACGTGTTCTGAAAATCTGAAATAACTACACACTTTTTCCCAAATAATATTGAAGTCCTTGATTGCTGAATGCTACGAAAAGGATTTTGTAATCGGAGACGACTTTCTAGTTTCATACTGATTCCGAAAAACTATCCTTGTGCTAAGGGTTCGGTATTCTATGTAATTGGAATATAAACGCAAGTATAATTTATTGAAAATATTTCAGGTTTTGGGTAAAATGAGGCAATGGTTATTGCATAAATACTCCATACATACATGTTCGAGTTTTCCTTAATTTTTTCACTAAATAAATTAACCCTACCGCTCGATTCTTTTACTCATTCTGCTGTCGCCCTTTCAAAATGCTGCCTAATTTCTCTAACATGACCGATAAATACGTAACGTAATACGTAAATACGTAAACTATCGTAATAAATTCATTCGAAGATCATTTTTGAGTGCATTTCATCGGTTGGGTAAAAAATTCTAAGGATAACAAAAAAAACAGTTTCTTGCGTAACTTGGTGGAAAATCTTCATACTGACTTTTAATAATCAAACCACTTTACTTTTCCACATAAACTGATGACGTTATGCTATACGTTATGACGTTTTCATTAACCCGATGACGTTATCCTATAACGAAACCTGGGTTGTAAAAATTAAAAAGTTTATGTGGAAAAGTAAAGTGGTTTGATTATTAAAAGTTAATTCTAAGGATGATAAAACATATTCTTCAAAGTTACCACCATTGTTGTAAAGAAAGTTTTCTGAGTTTTAATCGTCAGCCATTATCAATTTGACAAGAATGCTCAAATACTTTTCACCGATGAAAGTGTTTTTGAGAAGTACATCAAATTCTGTGGACTCCTCTCCTCACTGTGGAGGAATTTTCATAGCAAACACAGAATACCCTACCCCATGTTTCGTCCGTCGTCAGCTCTAAAAGACGGTATCCGGAAATGGCGCCGGAATGGAAATATAGAGGAAACCCCTGAGCTGAGTGCTTCTCCACAAGGTTAGAATACTCTATCGAGGAGTCCTTCGGGACTAAGCTTTCGTTTTACTGCGGTTCCCCCACTCTGGTTGTTCGTATGGGTGCACGCAGTGAGGGGATCGGTGAGTATCCTGGCTGCATGCATCGAAGAACGAGAACGACGTAAAGGAGGTTCATCTCAGTTGTGGAGGAAGTACACGAAGGAAGGAGAGTGGGGCATGAGGGAAAAGAGGCAGAGTCGGGATTCCTCTTTCCAAAGGGGAGAGTTTTGGGACAGTAATATTTGTGAGTCGAGGAAGGGGAAGCTAATTTGTGAGGGAAGAGGAGGAGAGATAACGGAAGAGCGTGAAACGGCGGGGGAAAATGATTGTTGGCAAAAAGCGACCGTGGAGAGAAGCGAGAAGGCGTGCTCTTGAGGGTCCCGCTGTACGGAAATAGGCAATTGAGAGGGGGGGGGTCAAAGTTTTTTTTAAGTGTCTTGGGGAAAGAAGTAGGGCTATTAAAAAGAAAAGATAAACGGAAGCAATGGGGGAGTAGAAGGAGCTGTAATGGGGTCGATAAGAAATATCTTTGTAGAGTAAAGCCACTGTTAAAACTCATGTAAACGGGAGGAGGAATGGTGAACAAAGCACCGGAAGTTGAGGTCCGTGTTGAAGAATGTTGTCCGCGGAGTCATAGGGCAATGCGAGTGGCTGAAAAACCGGGTCGTCAATGCTAATGGAGGTGGGGTAGGACAGTGGATAGTCAAGTGGAACAGGAATGATGGTCCAGGGCAAAAATAAGGAATGAATTGCGGAAGTGGAATGCAAGTGAATTTGCACGTCCACAAATTATGAAACTAAATTATGAACTAAAGAGTATCAGATCTCTTTTCTATTCATTAATTCTTCACGAATATTATAAAATATTCATAAAGTCCGAAAGATAATGGTGAGCCTTTGGTACTTGGGGGTATTTTGATTTGCATGGACTTGCGACTGAACCCTTGGTGCAAATTTTGGTAATATTCCTTCGCAGACAGGTCCAGAATATTTCGCAGAAATATCCAGCCGTGTAAAATTCTGTAGCTCTATAATCACTATGGAAACGTTTCCCTTTGTCATATTTGACTTCTGAAGCCAATCAGCGTTTTTGACAGGTTCCAATTCCTTTTCTCTCATTTCATTGCCAAAGGGTATTTACTCACCTGATGAATCACCCACAGTATTTGCCTAACATTGTCGCGCCTTTTTATCGCTGCGAAAATAAAAGAAGTAGATAATTCATTATTTTATCCGAAAGATAAAACTAAGTTATTTTTGTCTAATGGTGACCGAATATAAATAACTTTTTTACCGGCCAAAAGACATATTCATGCCCAACCGTCATCAATAAGCGATACCTCTCGTTAGAATATAATTTTCACGGCGACTGTCGTAACTGCGAATAATCCAAGAAATTGGAAGCTGGTCCGATATATGTTTCATAGTAAATATAAACCATAAACACAGTAATCAACCCGAAGGTCGGTTTAGTAGGTGATGGTAGAGCTCACCCATGTACCAAGCCCGACGGCGTGTGAATATTCACACATCAGGGTAGGGGGGCCAGTTCCTTTCCCTGTGCCGGTTATGGTTTCCCAGGAAGATCTGGTACCCGAAAAATCAACTAGCTTGGGTGGAGCTGCAGGTGCCCAAAGTGCCTTGCCCGGGAATCGAACCCGGGACCCTCTGGTCAGCAGTCCAACGCTCTACCCGCTAGACCACCGCGACCGGCAGTAAATATAAATTACATAAAAAATGGAACTGTCGTGAAAGAGCTGCGAGTGAACATATAGGTTTATTTTTAAAATATTTTATGGAATTCTTTTGATGGAAGTGTTACCTGCTTGGATACAACAGTTTTCCTACTTCCGTTTGGTTTTAGAAAGCAGAGGGATTATTTTTTGGACATCCTCTGTGTAAAATCAAGCCATGCGGAGGAAGGCAATGGTGATCAATTTTATGGGTGCAGGGTGGGCTTGAAAGAGGTTGGTATGAAGAAAGGCGGGGAAGAGGAGGCACGGAATGGTGGAGGTGATGGACGGGTAGGTGGAGAGAAACAGAAGGGGTTGCAGAAATCTTAGCGCTTCCCTCAAGGAGCGTTATCTTCCCCGTCCCTCAATTCCCTTGTGTCTTTTTCCCCACCCAGGGTGCCGTCTCTCTCCCTCCTCCCCTATCCCTCTCTCTTCCACTCGCCCTTCCCAGACCCCTCTCGCATTTCCCCCTCAACTCCATAGCGAGAGTTATTCGATTGGCGGAGTGGGAAGCCGGGGATTTTGAAAGAGAGGGGGAGTGGCCCGGAAGGGCGATGGAGAGAGCGTAGTGTGTGCGCGGAGGGCGGGGAGCGGGGCGCGGGTGTTGGCAGTTGGGGTGGGGGAGCGAGGTTTCGAGCAGGGGCGAGACGGTCTGGGGGGGAAGGAAGGGAGAGCGGAAGAAAACGTCAAAGGAAGACGCGGAAAAAGGAGAAGGGGACGATTTCGGAGAGGGAGTGGAATCGGGTGGTTGGGAGGAGGGTGGGGGAGGAGCGGAATCGAGTTGCAAAGGGGTTGTCGTGGTGTGTGAGTGCGAGCGGTAGTGCCGGAGAGGAAGAGGAAGCTATAAATATATTTCGTTTTTTTATCGTTTAGTGGGGAAATATTATTTCGCTCTCAACAATTGAGTTGGGCGAGTACGTTCGGAAGAGACGGAGTGGCTGCCATTCGATCCCACGGGGGAAATATATATTTAAAGTGGATTCAAGGTCGATGATATATATTTTGAAATTATCCAGAAGCGGCAAAGAATCATAAGGATATGCAATTAATGTGATTTGGAAATCGTCAAATACATCGATCAAAATTCTATATTGCCAAGTTCTATATTTGGATACAATATCTTTTAGCTGCAGAAGATATATTTCCGCCATATTAAAGTTTAAGGGATGAATATAAATGAAATATAAATGTGGTTAGTTGAAAAAATAGACATGCGTGTGTATATTAGTATGCAAAGTGATGAATAGTCACTTGGAACAGAAAAACTACCGATAGCTATTCAAATGTTTGATGGCTGCACAACCGATCCCTTTCGGCTTGGGAGATGGAAGCGTAGGAGAAAGAGCAGGAAGGGGTTAATTTGACAAGAATATTAAGTGTAGGAAGGACGAGGCTGAAAGGGGTGTGGGCAAGATGGGGAAGAACCCTAGGAGAGGAAGAGTTCTGAGGGACTCAATCGGTCGCAGTTCGGGAGTATGGTGAATGGAGAAAAAATGTTTCAATTTTATACCTTATGTCGCTGGGAAGAAAATGCTTGGAAAAGACAGTCACACTAATTTTTCTGATGTTGTTTTAAGCTGAAGTGTTGTGGCTTTGGGGAGAGGAGAGAGAGGACTGTATGGATACAGAAATTTAGAATACATTTTAAGAAATACTTTTTATTATGTGTAACCAAATTTGTAAAGGTATGAAACACATTCGAACTCGTATTACCTTTTCGATGGCCGGTGCTGTCTTCTCTCAGGAGAGACTGAATCGTTTTTTTTTCATCCTCTGAATTCAAAGTTAATTTTTATGTATTGTGTGTGACCAGCCTTATGCTATTTCTTCAAGTATCGCAAGGAATATATTTGTGATATGATTGTATGTATGTAAATAAGTATATATATGTATCTATATAATATGACTGCTCAGGTGCGAGTGGGGAACGGAGAGTCCGGATGGGCAGTGTTAGGAAGAGATCTAAGGCAGGGTTGCCCATTGTCACCGGTACTGTTCAACGTATATGTGGAGGATATGATTAAAGAGGCATGGGAAGAACTGGAGGTAGGAGTGAAAGTCGGAGGGGAATTCGTAAAATCGGTTAGGTTGCTGATGACCAAGCATTGGTTGCTCAGTCAGCCAAGGGGTTGCAAGCATTGCTGAGTGAATTGGAGGTTCAGTGCGATAAATATGGGATAAAACCATAAACACAGTAATCAACCCGAAGGTTTAGTAGGTGATGGTAGAGCTCACCCATGTACCAAGC
Source organism: Hetaerina titia (assembly GCA_037158775.1). Taxonomy (NCBI): domain Eukaryota; kingdom Metazoa; phylum Arthropoda; class Insecta; order Odonata; family Calopterygidae; genus Hetaerina; species Hetaerina titia. The sequence continues at coordinate 61,833,291 of CM073769.1, read as the reverse complement.
CCGACGGCGTGTGAATATTCACACAACAGGGTAGGGGGGCCAGTTCCTTTCCCTGTGCCGGTTATGGTTTCCCAGGAAGATCTGGTACCCGAAAAATCAACTAGCTTAGGTGGAGCTGCAGGTGCCCAAAATGCCTTGCCCGAGAATCGAACCCGGGACCCTCCGGTCAGCAGTCCAACGCTCTACCCGCTAGACCACCGCGACCCACAAATATGGGATGAGAATCAATATTAATAAAACAAAGGTTATGCGATTTTCCAGAAAGAAAAAGGCTAAGCTAAATATTAAAATAGGCGGGGAAAAAATAGTGCAGGTAGAACAGTTTACATATCTCGGAAGTAGGACGTAAGGAGAAGAATTGCGCTAGGCAATGAGACTTTCTCAAGGAGGGAGTTGATGACGGGGACGTAGGGATGTTAAGACAAGACTCGTAAAAACTCTGATATGGAGCGTACCTATGTACGGCGCGGAAACGTGGTCACTGAAGTAGGAGGATAGACGTAGATTGGAGGCTTTTGAAATGTGGGTGTGGAGAAGAATGGAGAGGGTGAAATGGACCGAAAGGAAAACAAATGAGGAAGAACTGGAGATGGTGGGTGAGGAGAGGTGTTTGTTGAGAGAATAATCCTATGGAGGCAGGAAAAATGGATGAAAGGCGTATTGAGCGGTAGTGGAATGTTGAAGAAGATAATAGAGGGGAGAATGTTGGGCAAGATTCCTAACAGAACCAGGGAACCAGAAATCTTGGGAAAGAATACTGTTAACGCATGGTAGAAATAAGTATGTAAAAAGTCAACTTGGTAAACGTTATTCGTTGAATATGCTCAAATCTTGTGGTTTCGACAGTTTTTCAGCGTGTGGAGCAGAGTGGTCATATGTTCGCAAAATAAATGAATGCAATTGAAATGCAATGAATGCGGTAGAAATGCAGAAGGACAGAGCCGGCAGTGAAAGGGTAAGGAAAGGTCTCGGGGAAGAATTTGTAAGGGAGAGAAAGATCGCGAGGACGACTCGTGATGACCACAAAAACCATGAGGGGTTCCTTGGTCGACTGGAAATGAATTATTTATGAGGGAAAATTCATTTTCTTTGGAACCAAAAATATCAAGATCTTAGTGTCCTTTCTTCGTTTTTTGTCTTTTTATGAAACATTTGACCTAGGAATGGTAAAGTAATTTTTGCGAGGCAAATACTTGCATATATTTTGTTCCGTTACAAGTACTAAGGAAAGTTTTCTGGCAGGATATTGTACGCATAACTTATGGCATGAAGTTCTTCATTTTAGTCCTAATTCCTTATGTCCGATTTTTATAATAATATTATCTTGAATAAGGTTTTGAATGAATTGAAGGTTATTTGAATGAATTTTGTAATCGAACACTTAAATTTAATGAATTTTTGTAATCGTAATATAACTTAAAAGGTGGAAGATGCAGATTTTCTTTTTTTATATTTTACAAAATCTATGTAAATATTTTGTTAGAAAATAGTAGGGCTGTGTGCATCACTTATTGGAGCAGTTTATTAAATGTAGTGCGAGAAATTTATTTTTCAACAAAACGTATTTGACATAGCTCTAGAGGTGCTTTTAAATTTTTCCTCACGGAATTTTTATATCTATTCAAATCGGATTCAAAGCAATTTTCTGTAAGTGCCTATTTCTAATATTTATTCTAAAGTCATACGAGGTGAAATACTTGTCTACGTCAGCTTTGATATGAATAACATGGTCGTTTGTCAAAATATATCTGTAACTTTTGTTCACATAGAATTAATTTGTTGTTGTATACGGTGCAATATTCGTGGAAATCATCAAAATTTCACGATTTTTTACATCAGCTTCTCAACTGCGTTGTCACAGTCATGGCCAAAAGTTGAAATAGCCAAATCTTCTACGGCAGAAATATTTCCAGCATGAAGAAAATTAGGTCACACTCCCTTTCACACGGATCAGGTATCTCCGCGGTCTCTGATCTCTGCCCAGAACATTGCCCTCCCTCGCCCCGCCGCGCCGCGGCGGTCAAGCTATCCACGTGCCTATCTGCGGCGCCACGTTATCTGACGCCCTTCCTTAATCAAAACTGCTCTTCGAATTCTTATTTTTCCCTCCTGATTCTGTCGAATTACAACCACCAAAAATCCCTCCCCCCTCCGTTCTCAGCTCTCACTCTCTTCCTACCGTTTCTTCTCTCTTTCTCGCTCGATCTCCCTCTCCTGGTTGCCCTGCACATTACGCTACTTACTCTGACCCTGCGTATAAAGTCGGCCCTTTATTTCCGGGAATAAAGTTAACACTGCACAATACCTCCCACACAGAGCCATGCACTCTTCCTCTCCCAATCCATTGGCCCCATTGTCGTGTTTATCCATTTCATCCGTCAACGGTAACAACTTCAAATACCGCTCTTAATTATTGTTTCGTCCCAATTGTATTTTTCCAACTACCATTTTGACTGGAGAGCTCTTCTCCTTCGAAAATTCTAGGGGATATGTTAGGGGTTGAGCTAGTTTAAAGAAATCACTATAATGTTCATTTAGTACCTAATTGCGAAGCAATAGCCTACCAGGTTTTGCGTTCCATTGCCTTGTAGTTTTACTTAGATATCAATAAAAATGGAAAATACATCCAAAATATGGGGGTAATGTTCATTACAACTATATTATGCACTACGGTTTCAAAACCCTTCTCTAAACATGCGAGACGAGCTGCTAGTAACAAGAGCAAATTAGAGTTATATAAGACGATGGCAAGGATCTAGGTTGCATAGAACTTGAAATATGATACGTTATCCCAGTTTGTAATTTTCGTCAGCAAGAAAAACGACATCTTAAATCCTTGATCCTAGATCATTTGATCTCTCTAATTTTATTTTCATGATAAAACACTTAGATACCGATTATTTTTCAAAATTGAACATAAGACATAGACGTAATTGTGAAAAAAAGTAAGCTTGTACTCCAATGTAAGGCTAAAATTCTAATTTCATTAATGTTATCACGCAGACTTAAGTGCTTGCAAAGCCGTGAAGAAGCTACAAGTATGCAAATTTCATTTACAGCTAATGGTCTGTCCCCATTTAAATTCCTCCACGCCCCAATTCTTGCTGTATTACTTAAGTGAATTGACGATCCGGCATTTAGTTCTCGAGCTTTATGCGCAAAGATAATGTTTTCTTCGCAAACATACTGAGTTGCGAATAGTTTTTCGCAGTGGGAAAACCTGTATTTTGGGTTGCGTTAGTAGGCATTAAATATGATATCAAATTATTTCAGAAACTTAGGGCTCATTTTCTCCTCACCTCTAAAATATATCCAAGGAATATTTGGATTATAGTTGAATAAAATAGATAATTCTTGTCTGTAATGGCTGTAAAAGAGAATGCGATTCCTACTATCAAAAAATGTAACTATGCATTAATAACAGTTCTAGGCCAACTATGAAATATTCTGATATCTGTAACGTTAACAATATTGTGATGTTACCAAGTCACTCAAGTGATATTACTGTTATAATTCCAAGAATCACAATTTTCCAGATTCCATGAATTCAAATGTTTTATTTTCGTTCAAAAATATATTATGTTAAAATATAACACGAATTCATACATACATATATATATATATATATATATATATATATATATGTGTATGCGCAATACGTGCATTTGTAATTAGTATGCCCTAATTTTAGTTAATATGATCGAGATTTCATCGAGATCATATGCATATAAAATATTTAGAAGAGTAATGGGATTGAAACGTAAATTGGATTCCTGCGACAGAAAACTGGGCTTGATTCCTTCAGGTGATGAATTGTGGTTTTTACATTTATTTAAGACTACTTCAGTACAAAATTCTTCTAAATTGGAAATATTTGTAATTTTGTCACAGAAATCGAAATATTAATTTTTCCTCTTCTTCTGAATTAAATCCAATGCTCGTAACAGTTGACTCTCTGAAGTGGATAGAATCTTCAAGTTAAATTTACATGGTAATTTCATTTAAAAAATGCGAAAAAAAGGCTCGAGGCATCATCAATCGTTAATTATAAAGTTTGCTCGGCAGTACACTAAGGTCGCGGAAGAATATCATTTCAATAATTAACTCAATTTATCTGGAGAAAAGTTTCACGGTATGGATTAAGTTTACAAAGTTATGATTTGAATTTAAAATGGAACCGAAATAGATCCGATAACGTATCGTATGCGTCAAATGGAAGGCACTCTTAGAAATACTGTCACGAAGACCAAACATAAAATCCGGAAACCAAGGGAGACACATAATAGTAATTATTTGAACCCTATGAAAAATCACCTCATCCACATCTGGAAATGCATTCCATCAATGTTAAAACCGTTGAAATCAAAATGTTTCAAATAAATGCTCCTCTATGCGACGTCAGTTCAAGGTCTAAGATCCAATATTTTTCCTGACAAAAACAACTTATACCAGAAAGTTGAACCTTCCTTTATTCCTTGATATTATCTCTCTATCGACGACGAATATTTTACGACGTCAACAATAAATGATATGGTCACCGTAATCACTTCTGCCGGGGATCCTTTTGCCCGCTGGAAAAACCGGCTGGTAATGAGGATTCCTTGTATCTTTTTCGCATGTAGTTCGGTCTTCTTTGAGTTTTCGCGCTCAAGAACGCTCATTTTTTTTACAAAATAGTGTATTAAATCATCGTAATCACATTAATGTATCGTAATTTTAACTCGTAATACTATCGCCGCACGTCTCACCTAATGGACGATAAATTTCGCTGGGTATTAAACCACGAATTGTAGAAAACGAATGACGCGCGCTGTTCAAGTAAATTAAACGACGCCATTTTAAAAGGAAACGCTTCCCACTCTAGCGAAAGCAGTACAAGCCCTGTGCACTCTACAGCTTAGCTATCTCTATTTTCTTATCTTTAAAGAACTACCGTCATTATTTTAGCTCAAACACATCTTTGTATCTACTCTCAGTTCCGAGAGAAAATAGACTCGGATCTTAAATACGCCTTGCATTTATAGGCTGAGTATCATTTCTAATTTCATCGAAGGGTCACAAATGGTTATTTTCCTAACGGAGCTTCATTGTACGTTTTTCTAGCAGATTATTCTTAATGGCTCAATAAATATTTTTTTTAAATGTTATCGTGTTGCAGAAATGGGTGCAATTTGGTATGTGAAATAGAAAACTAAACACTGATATAAGTTTCGTGCATCTCCGAGATCTGGTTTCGGTCGTTAAAGCAGAGCTCACCGGCATGAATAAGAGATTTCGTGGGAATAGGAAGCGGATATCACCTGTGTGTAGAAACGGAACAAATGAAATGCTGAAACGAAGAAGCGGTGAAGCAGGGAAGAAAGGAAGCTTATAAATACGAAGATATGGACGAAGTAAAAAGATTTCCATATTCTGCGGGGACCATCGGGGAAGAGGCTGCGCTCGTCCTGTTATAAATTTATAAGCATGTGCTCATTTTTCGAATGCTGTTCTAAGTATTAGGCGGGCGTATGAAATACTCCAGGGAACTGGAGCGGGTGGTTTGGCGGGGAAAGGGGACAAGGGACGGGCTGGGGAGTGAGGATAGGAAAGGGGGATCCGTTAAGGATGAGGCGAGTCTCTCATTCCCCGAGCATGTCTCCCGTATTATCTGTGGTTTTATTTGTTGGCGGAGCTTATCATTGGGACCTCCTTTGGAAAAGCAAGCTTATAATTTATTTCGCGATACTTTTAGTCCTGGAATCTCTCCAAAAGATAAAAGAGTGCACAGTTTCTATGTTTAGTTGTTCCTATTTTCAATTCTTTTAGAGTGCAGTCTGCACGATTCGGAAAAGTTCCTCAAGTATCGGATGAGATTAGGGATTCCGACGTATTTTTTTTAAATATTTAGTTGGGCTGTCATTTTTGTATTTTTTTAATCGTCCTTAAAAAAATACTTTAGAAATTAAAGGTTTTCTATGCCTTATTACCTATGCTGTTACAATGTAATTGAACACATTTTTGAAATATTTCAAATAATTGCAGATTAAGCTCAGCAATCATATAACAATAATCTTAGAGCTGGAATATCCTGAATATTGCTTGGCTGTTTTTTTCTTCATTTAGGGACATACGTAAACTGTAATTCTCTGCCAAATTGTTTTAAATAAATTGATGCAATAACTCTGCACTAACCAAGGTTATCTTTAATCAATAAATTAAAAATTTTCATCTTTCTCTTTTCAGGTAAGTGGCAAAATAGCAGATGAAAACGGAAGGATTTAGTTGGAAAACGTAATGAGAAAGTAAATCCTACTCAGCAGCCAAAGAATTTAATGTGACCAGATCAATCTAATTACAAGGTATTTTTTTAAATGATTTATCTTTTATTATTGGTTTTGAGCGATGTTATCTTTTTACACTTTTGCCTTACTACCGGAATGGATATATTTATATGTTAAATTTCATTTTATGGTAGGCTTTAATCGCGAGTGATGAAACACGATGGTTGCAATTATTGATCTAAACTTATTTCTAATGAACTTTTGTGAAACTTTTTTAAAATAAGGTATGTCTACTTAAAAGATGATTTGCGAAATTGTCAAAGAAATCATGAATCATAAAATTTTGGAAAAAAAAGGATTTTTAATTGACCGAGTGCTAAAGCGATCTGTGATATTTAATAAGAGAAGATAAGAAATAATTAATAATAAATGGAAATAATTCATAAGAAATATTAATAATAAAATAGAAATACTGAAGTGATATTTAAAAAGAGATTATTGTAGTGTGTTATGCTTATAAATTACTTCCAATATTACTCATTCTTATGTAAATGAATGTTTTTTGCGGCATTACAGACTATGTTAGTTAATTCCATTCCGTTAGCACTTCGAATCGATTTACTCGGCTTCCGAAAAATGCCTCCCCTCATACCCTTTGAAGCCCCTCTCTCTCTCTCTCAACATTAAGGATTGAAGTTTTGAAGGGGTAAGAGTATTACATCCAAATTTCTCTCCGTGAAGAGACTCGCTTCCACGTGGAAATCGATTGGACTCACAATTCAAATACGGACCCTCCAAAAACTGAAGAAAGCAAATAAATCGGCAGCGCTCTAAGCGGCGCCATCTGAGTTCAACGCTGACTTCGCACATTTAAAACTTTCATCGTTGTTTCCAACTGCACCGGGCGTGAGAGGGATTGGCCGAAATGCCCTCGCCTCTTCCGCCCTCCACCCACGCCGCACTCCCAGTCGCCTCCCACCCCGTATTCGGTTTCACTCCATCCCACTGCCAGCCAGCTCTCCGAATCATTTTTCCTCGCAGTGGTAAGAAAACGACACTTCCAGTGGTGCTCCTCGCATCGGTTCGTTTTAATTAGCACTCGCCCGCCTGAACTTCACCAGATAAGTCCCTCGTTTTTCACCGATGACACCCACCGAATACATTCTCAAGAGTGAGTGTAACTTCGGCAATTCCGAGCCACCTCTTCAAATTCCTAATGTGAGGATGAAAGTTTGCGAAAGTGACGGAGGTCGTTAAATACATTCCAGGGGACATGGTTCCTAATAAAGTTCTTTCAGAGTGGAAGCAGAGTTTATTTTTAGTGCTTCGGCAGGAATGGAGAGTGTGAGATGTATCTTGAGATTTCACAACTCCGGTTTTATCGATCTTTATTTTTTCATTTTTTTTTGCTGTTCAAATTTTCATCTCTCTAACCCCTAATTGTTTCTCAATATATTATTGCATTATAATCAATCAATAAGTGGTATAATTAAAAAATATGAGAAGAGGATGAATTCTATGGTTTCAGGCTCAACTTTGTGGAGGTTCATTTTCGTTTTAAATTAATACACTTTGTAACTTCCACACAATTTTTTTTTAAATTCGTACTACCGGTTTCAACGCTTCGGCGTCATCATCAGGTACCTGATGATGACGCCGAAGCGTTGAAACCAGTAGTATGAATAAAAATTGTGTGGAAGTTGCTAAGTGTATTCATTTAAAACGATGAGAAGAAGACTTTATTCTTGTACTCGACCCATCACTATATACTCACATTTTGCTGCTGTTTAAAGAAAAATATGGATAATTTTGACTATATTATATTAGAAATCAGATGTAGCAACGTGAATATAGACCATAAACATGCCTGAAAATAGCTAAATAATTATAGTTAAAAAATAATGTAATTTAAGTAAAAGTAATTAAAATAGTGCAATGAATCTCCGGAGTAGCGGGGAAATATTTTACTGATATTCAGGTAATTTATGCAGAGTTAACTGCTCCGTATGGCATCTTGAATCTGACGAACCCAAGACTTAAGTTCTGTTCACTCATTTGTCGTGGTGCACTGAACCTATGACTTTGAACCAAAATATTTCTTAGATCTTCATTAGTATAATGCTGCAATGAAGTGCAGGTGCTATCATAATTCTGAAAACTTTGGCAGGAATTGTTATGACACAAGCTGCTCTTAATAGATTGTTGGGGTGGAGTACACCGAGTGTATTCCTCGCCTGGGATGAAAAATAAATTAAGCTTAATTGAGACATAAACCTCGGTTTCCTCGCATAACTTTTATTGATGTATTGCACCGATTGCCTGGTTCCCGAAGGAAAGGAGTCCAGGGTTGGGGTAAGTAGGGTGGAAGGAAGTTTAATTGGAAGGAGGGCGCAATTAAAACACCCAATCCATCCCACTAAGTCCGCAATAATCTTGCCGCCTCCAAAAATTCTCCTCCCGGAAATCCATTATATTCAAGCCCTCTCTCCCTTAGAAGTTAAAATTATTTCCTTTCGGGCTTTGCCTGACTGCGGCAGGAAGCTCATCCTGGAACATAACGATGCTAGCTAGCAATTACGATGAATGCATTTGGTTTATTGGGAGGTGCTTTCTTTATTGTCGTTTGAATTTAAGTATTCAAGGCCACTTGCATTGTCAACGAAAATGCGATTTATTTCGCCAGCGAATTCTTTTGCGAAAATTTCCTTTTTGAAAAATGCGATTTCTTTTCGTATTATAAACCAGATTAGCTTATGCACTGGACTCCGATTCCAGCTACTTATGTGTCATCACATTGTGCATTCTATTGGTAGATGCAGGCACGGAGGCAGTTCTTGAAGCTTATCAAAAATCCTCATGGATCTAATCCAAGCCTAAACTTTTTTTCATCATCATAGGTAACTTTCCTATTAAATCTAGGTTTCAGTCCTGGAAACTGCTTTACGCACTTGTGGACTTCCATCCACTTACGCCCAGACTAATCTATTGTTAGCCTAGCAGTATTTTCTACTTCACTTCTTTGTCCTTTCGTTTTCCCTTCATTCCTTTCATATTTGTCCTCTCCTTCTCACTTCCTCCTCTCTACGTTCACCCTTCTTGTATTATGGTTTTTAGCACCCCACTATCTCTCAGCATCTTTTTAATCCCTTTCTTGATATTCCATCTAGAAACTACTAGTCTTTCCACATCTTATTCAAAATTCATCTTTTGTCGTCCATGCTAATAAAGCCAAATGTAAAATTACGTAATTATTCTGTCAATCATATATCTCTTTCAACTTGAAAGTTGTGTTTCTACTCTTTTGGCTGTCATCATTGCTTCAATAGCAACAACGCTCTAAACTCTAGAACACGCTCTCATTAAAGTAGGAAAAAATTTATGAAATTGAAACTTGATGGCACGGGTGGGGGTTATTATTTGTCGAATTCGATAGAATGGTTGGGGAAGCAGACCATTGCTGAGAATTCCGTAGTGGAGAGTAACGTTGGAAATAAATACTTGCCGGAGAGTAACATTTGGACGATTCCAAACGTTTTCCGCTCCTCACCCATTCTCACCGTATGTAGTATACCCATATGTGTTGCTCAGTTCCATTCCCTCCCCCCCTTCCCCATCTTCCGCGCGTCCGTTGAAATCCTCGCCGAATCCGCACCACCCGCACCTCTTATTATTCCTCATACGCCGCACTCCCTCCCCTCCGCCCCCAGCCACCACCTCGAAGGAAAGGGAAAGAGGGAGAGTGCCTTAATTTTTAAAATATCCCCTCCACTCCCCAATTCCTCTACACTCCTTTCCCGCTCATCCTTTATTCCTCCCCCGACTCCGCACGCATCCCTTGCTTGCCATCCTCCCGCTCCCGCACCACCCTCCCCCATCCCTCCATTCCATTCTTTCTCCTGGCCGTTGGCACCGCCCGTTTAATCTCAGTCCCATGAGCCCACATTCCCAAACTCACCTCCATCCTCTCGTCGCTGCTCTCTTCTCACTCTCCCTCTCTCTCTCTCTCTGTTCTCTTTCTCTTTCCACCTCCCTTCGTCTCCACTTCTCCCTCTTTCTCCCACACTCTCCCTCTCTCTGTCCCGCGCCCATTATCTCCAAGTCCTCCTCTTCCACGTTTTCTCTCCCCATCTCCGCTCCTTTCTATTCATTTCCGAAACCCTTTTGCCGTCACATGCAAAAGAGTTTCGTGGTAATGTTGCACGGCCACAAAACCTCCACTCCGTATGCGAGGTCTATTTTAGTTCTTTGTGAGCTACGCCAATTTTCCTGATGGATGAATCCCTCCGTTGCTACGGGAAAGAACTTTTTGGTCTGCTAATGATTCATTACCACGAGAATGAAGTAGAGGCAAAAATACCACAGCCATTTTGATATCGGCTATCGCCTCGAGGGCCTGAAAAGTAGCCTTCATTTGTGGCGGAGGAATTCATTCCGTATGACTTCCTTCAAAATAAAACTTCTTTTGCTAACCTTTTCACCCCGTAAATGATTGTCCCAGAACATTGCTTTATTTCATATTCCATAGCCATCTACTCTTCTTCATTTTTTCCTTCTCCTGATTTCATTAATTTCCCCGTTCTGTTTTCGAAACCAAACCACATTCCAATTCATTGCTCCCTCCACCTTTCCTCATCCTACCTTCAGAACTGCCCTTCGATCCAGCCACCCTCGGAAATTCCTCTGTGCCCACTTCTTCCCCTCCTCTCCCACGTTCATCGCTTTCGCCTGCCTCCTCGTCTCCGGACCTCATTTATTCTACGCATCGCCTTTCCTTCATCCTCTCTGTTTACGCACGCCTCGCTTTCTAATATTATTACTGCGATCCGGAGTAGCTGTTCGTATTGCTTCCGTACATTTTGGCTTACATCCTCAGGTATCTTAATTTACGGACACTCTCACCTAATTATCCATTCCCACAATTCTACAAGACCCGATTCACGCTTTGGAATTCCCCAAGTCTTCATTTCTTCAACCCTCCTCGCTTCGTCTGATTCTGTTTCCATCCATTTTATCAAACCCACATTCCTGGTTTTCTCCATAGTATTCTAACCACCGAGATATTTAATCTATTCAGTTCCATTTATGAGCATTACTTCCTCTCTACCTGTCCTTGTTGTTACCCCGTTCCATTTTCTTTTTTTCATTATCTTCAGCCAGATTTACTTATATTGCTAATGATTTAAATATGGAAGGAGTTGCCCAGAGCAATTAAATTTCCTTCATTTAAATTTTTCTTATACTTGTGTAGTTTTTCCAGCCATTTCTTTTTTTTCTAATTATTTCCATTAATGACACTTTCCAAAATTTAATGCTGTAATTAGCGGTAAATCGTCCGTAGTCATGAAACCCCAGAACCAAAATCCTGATTTTGAAAATATCACGCCAAAATAAAAATTTACATTCTGATTTTCACATTTTTTTTCCTCTGTTGTTTACATAAAAGTGTGTACTACACCGCAGCACGAAAATTATGTTTTTTCTCCCGGCTCCCCTATTGGTTCGTCCTCTTTATTCCCACCCTCATGCGGACGCATTGTCTTCCATCCCGTTCAAGCTTTCCCCTTTCCCGTCCCCTTATCCCCACTGCCCTCCCTCCCTCCCTATCCGTTCGCTCCTTCCCTCCTCCTCTCTCCACTCTCCCTCCTCAATTTCATTTCGTTGCGCGCGGTCCCTCCTTTGGGGGATCTCCTCCCCCTCGACCCACACCCGCGCTCTGGCAAGTCATCTGGCATTCGTCTTACCGCCGCCTTTCCGTGTAGTGCTTAATAATTCCCGCCATCCACCCTCCCTCCCTCTCTCTCCCGCCTGCATGTATTTCTCCGTTTTTATCTCCTCCTCAAGACCACCTCTCCCTTTCGCTTTCTCTGCGTCCCTCCTTCACCTCATCCTCTCCCTCATCGCTGGCCCTTTGAGCAACCCTCAACCGAGAGGGACAAAGAGACGTGTTGAACGGATTAATTCTTTCCACGCCGGAAAAAGTGCACTTCCACGATCTACGGCACCTTTCAAATAGCTTTCCGTAAATGCAAACAGTTGCCTATCGATAGGCGTTTAAGGTGAAGAAATAATGCTTCCGAGTTCAAGACCTTTTAAAAGCCGTGCAGCAATATATCCGGTTCATAGCCATGACATTCCTTCGCAGTTTTAGCAAGTGAAAGGAACTAATTACTATCGTAAAACAGGCGAAATCTTATAACACTTTCTTGACTGAGCCCGTTAGTTGGATTTCTAATTTTGGTTAAATAACCGGCTACATTTGTTTCTTTGTTAAGTGTTTGTTCAGAAAAAGCACATAGTCACTTACTTTTTAACTTCATTTTACTCATGAATACGTTTAAGTCGGAAGATTTTACAAGAAATTAGTCTCATAAAATGGACATGGGACAATCCCTTGAGTGTTCTTCCAAGTAGCTGCATTTATTTCTAAAATTAAGGTTGAAATAACTCCTTTAATCATCAATCATATTAGCTAGAGGTATCTATTTTCTTTATCTCTTTTCAAATGCGTCGACGTTTTGCTTTCGTTAAATATTTATGTACAATATATAAGGATTATTATTGGTAGTGTATTACCGTACCAAGGTTCATTACCGTTTAAGAAATGAAATCAAACCATATATATTGAAGAATTCGAAATATTTAGCTATAAATAGACCACACTGAGGCAAAAGTATCCCCGAGAGACTAGGTATCTATTTCAAAGATGGCGTTTCCATGCAACGGGATGAGAGATGAATCCCCATTGATTATTCAAATCAGATATCGCTTGCTTTTTCGGCATTCTCCCCTCGCCCGAGTTCATCGCTCAGAAGGGAAAAACCAATGAAAATCTTATTTCTGGGTGGCCGTTCCGCTCACTCTGATATGAGATGGAGTATCCATATCCGACTGGCTGACTTTTCCAATCGGCGAGGAATCCACTTTCCGCCACGGCGAATCTCCCACCTTCCTTCGCCCACACGCACTTCGCTGCTATTCCCGAAGGCCCATTCGTCTTAATCAAAGCAATATAAAGCCACCAACGCTCACTGCCGCCACCCAATGGGCAGTCAGAACATCACTTAGCAACAGCCACAGCGCCCAGTCTGATCAATCATTCTCGTTACCTTCTTCCAATTCCCCGAGTAACGAGGACGCATTTTGACCGCGGCGAATGAACTCTCCTCTTTGGGGTCTCACCGCGCGAAGTCTCTCACCTCCTGCCTCTCTATTTCCTCCTTTCGACACCTAGCCCTCAGCTGAACCCCCGTAAAATATTTTTGCATGTCATTCATTCAATTAAATTTGCTGTTTTTCGATGCACATTCTATGATAATATTATGTTCGATGACGAAAGTAAGGTATACATCCTTTTTGTTTTACCTAAGGTGAAACATTCTAACATGTAAGCGTAATAAAACTTCCCGGAGGAATAGTATAAAATTCTAAATATGGAAATATAGGTATCCAATTTCATTGCAAAACGGAGAACACAATCTTTTGAAGTGTGACTTCTTTTAAGCATGATATCATTGAAGTATGATATCATATCTTTCTACGGTGTTATAATGGACGAGTTTTGTTTTTAAAAAAATGTATTTGATGGCAAAGCAGTAGCATAATTTTGCGTTCATTTGTTCATTCAGTCACTGTGTTTTTATTACAAATTTATCGAGGGTCTTCCAAAACGCTTTCTTTTTCTGCACCTTAATTGTTTGTAAATTATCTTGTTAATCTTTATGTGAGAGAAAAAACGGCAATGTGGGAACTAGAAATATTGTAGAAATAACTGTTGTATGGATGGTTTTAGTAATAGCCATACATTTGTTTATATAATGTTGGCATGTATGATAAATGACTTATTTGATTAAGAATATTTATCCACATCTGTAGCAAATTGGAATGCCCTTTAATGACTATTTTCATTATTTCCAAAAAAATGGGAATAAGAAAACAGTGAAAAATTGTGTACGATGAATAAGTTTGTCATTTGGTATGTTTTAAATGATATATGGTCTTTATTTTACTTCATGTGTGTACATATATAGCTGGAAATGTATTAGGCAAAATAGGTGCCTTAGGAAGCTCTGTTTAAGAATTTTAAATATGCAGGAGAGACAACTCTTACTTCTTCGGATTTCATTATCCATTTTTAACTTTATCAAGATATTGTTATATCTCATGCGTGCTTTTCTCAAGCCGTGTTCACCCTTTTTCCAAGTAAATACAATTTGA
>CM073769.1:61756041-61818714 GCA_037158775.1 Hetaerina titia | reverse complement strand
CCGCAGTCAAATGTATAGTCCACGCTTCCAGATTTGAGTCCATTTATTGTTACATCTTGAGAATAACATCGTTCATAAATGTTTACTCCTCCTTTGAAATGTTATTTGAATTCGTGAACAACCTACCCTGGACGTTTAAAGCGATATTCATTCCCAAAGGTATTCGGTTAATAGATGAACTTGCATTTTGTCGACCAAAGACTTAATTTCAAGTGTAACGTCCTGTTCATCGTTACCTGCTACCGCGATCATCTAATGAAATCTATTTTAGGTCATGTTCACAAAATTTAAACATACTAGTCGGAGTTGTGAACCCAAAATGCATCTGTAGTATGTAAGTCTTGCCGTTCTAAAATGTTCCTTTGCTGTGAATAGGTTGGAATTTGAATTCCTATCATTCATATTTTTTTCATATTTAAACCAAAATATTTTTTTAATAGGCTCTCGAATTCTCACAACGCAGTCACTTATTATTGCTTATGAAATTCCCATATTGTAGGGAGGATGAGGTGAAAGCCTCTTATGGTGCCAGAAATACATTTCATTGTTGCCTAATTAAATTCTAATAATATTAAGAATGTATAAAAAATGTCATGGTATTTAAAACAATGTTAATACAATGAGAATTCCTCTTGTTTGGTTCAGTATCGTTTATTTATTCCATTTTTTTCATATATTAGGCTTTGTTAACTAGAACAGCAGCAGAATGAAATTACATAATATTCTACCAAAGAATCTAAAGAGCGAGAGGCTTATTTAAGAATTATATGCATGGCTAAAAAGCTTATTCTGGAATTATGGGTGTAATATATCTTCTGAACACATTAGCCCAACGCAAACATTATTCTAGAAGTTAATTATATAAAACAGCCTCGTTTCTAAGCGCCAATGAAATTGCCATCCATAATGAAATGAGAAATAGGTACTCAGATAAATAAACATCCGTGAGTAATCCTCAAAGCCCCTGATGGCCATATTGCACTTATAATTGCAATTCCATGTTAATGAGTGAAGCTATTCTTGATAAAGGAAAACGCCAAGTACTCATTCCAGGCAGTTATTTTCTATCCTCCACATTTTGATAATTGTGTTTGTATAATTTGGATCATATGTTGAATCGAGGTTTAAAATGATTTAAAGTAGGTTCACTTGGAGCTTAATAATGACTAATAAAATCAGTAATATTCTAGTTGTTAAGCCAAAGTGTGGGGACCTATCTGTGAATGCACCACAGTTATATCCAAATATGGACGATGAAGCGTATATAAGGGGTGGATGACGCGCCTTTCAAGTGACTGATTTTCATAAGTACGTATAGTAATGTGAGTTTATTGCCCAAACATTTCCATCAAATTATGTGTATTAGTAGTGAAATATTTAGGTTTTAGAGCCTGCAGGGTTATGTTGGATTTGGATTATCCCATCTAAACCAAGCAATTAATGTTATAATAAATAACAAATATAATTCATGAGGGAAATCCACCAATGTCCTTTCGGGTTGGAATCTAGAGATTTAAATACAACACCGACCATAAATGTACCCGTGTTATTATATGGAAATTACTTTTATGTTGGCGGGAAATCAACTGAATGAAAAATAATTCTAAAGCTTAAAATTATCATTTTTTAACTAGATAGACTAATAATTAATTAAAATAATAAGACCAGTATGTTTTTCTCAAAAGAGTCTTACGTCCACTGATTTAGATGGCGTGGTGGCATACTGAGGGGAATATTGGAGTGCTCACGGAGGAATGCTTCTGTGATGTGACGTTCTGTAGTAGTTAGTTAGATTGGCCACTTTTTTTCGCATCTCATATTTAGCATATGTCAGATACATACAAGCTCGTGCATGTTTGAATAGAATGTGAAATGATCCTATTTCATCGTCTTTCTCTGAACTCCGGTCCAAGCCTACCCTCGTCCTTCTCCCCTTTCAGCTCCTTCCTCCCCATCCTTAGGCTCCTTTTGATGAACTTATGCAAGAACATGTCCGCCCATCCATATCTTTAGTCTGCAAACCCCTTGCCAAAACTCCGCCTACAACGACCCCGAGCACGCGCCCGCGTCCGACAAACATTCTTTCCTTCCTCTCCCACCGTTCATCCCTTCATTCCCCGTTTCTGCCCACCCCACACACACACATACGCACTCAGATGGCCAGGGAGAAGAAACACCGGAGCTCCCATCTAGGAGGATAGGGGTGGTCATGCACACACGTGATGACCGAATTCTAAATGAACCTTCACCCTTCCCTTAACCTTTTAGGCAGGGGAGGAGTAGGAAGAGCAGGGAGATGGCCGCCTTATCATCTTTCAATGGAGCACACTAAAGTCACCCCTTTCCCTTCTGCCTATTCCGCCCACTACTCCCCCCCCCAACGCGCCTCCCTCCTCCCCTCATCGTGGCCCCGGTAACTCGACTCCTCCCCTCGCCCCGCCCCCCTTTCCAATTTCACCCGCACCCTCTCTCTCTCTCTCTCTCTCGCTCTCTCTCCCCAACTTCATGTGAGCCCTCCTTTCACATTCCTGCCGTCCCGCACTTCCGCCGGAGTTTCAGTCCGGTATTTGTCCTTTGGCCCCTTCGCCCGCCCTCCCCCACCTTCCTTCGCACGGCATCCCCAACCTTCTCATTCGCCCCCCCCCCCCGGAGGGGATTGCCCATGGGCCGGGGGCGGTCGGGGGGCCGAGGAGATACCGCGCGCCACAACTTTCGTCGTCGCGTACAAATGTGAGGCGATCCAACAGATGTTTGAGTTCAGCCCTTCCGCGTCGGTGTATCTCCCGAGTGAGCGTCCGTGTGTTTCCCCGGTCACGCGCCTCGCCCGATCACCTGCGGGGTACCGTAATAAGCCGGAGTGATTTGTGTTCCCTTTCTTCGGATGTTCGGGTAAACTAACGAAATCGTGGCGGGGGAGGATCGGCGACGTCTGGAAATTATGAGTCTCCGCACCGAGGCAAATGAGCCATTAGCTGAAGGAGCGACGACTGGGTCGAGCTCTCTCAAATACGGGAACCCCATTCCGTATTTAACCGCTAATGTTGAAAGATGAGACCGCATTAAGATATGCGCCAAATACTCTTGCGTGTACACAAATTTGTCTGAAATGAGTCATTTTTATGCGTAGACGTCTCCTGATACCTTTTGATTTTTATTTATGATATATCTGAAATTAAAGTTTGTGTTAATATTTAAATTGCACCACAATTTTAAATTTTGTGGAAAACCAAGTTTTACCTCATTATTTCGTCGTATAATTCATTTCCTTATATTCCTGCTGAGGAACAAAATAATCCTAAAATATTCTGATTGCAAATTACTGATATAATTGCTAAATTAGATCTGTACAGAAAAATATTGTGAAATTATGAAATGTTTTCGTGAAATGTTGTGAAATCTGCTGTGAAATTTTACCTGTTCCTCATTTTAAAGTTATCCGTGAAAACCTCAATTTTAAAAAAAAAAAGACATTTTTTCTCATTACTGCCCTTGCTCGTTGCTTACTCTCATTCTCTCTCCTTTTCACACTTCCCTACCCACGCCTCAAAGGACCCGTCCTATTTACGATATATTTCTCGTATATATTTCTTATTGCTCACTGATAATACTTCCCCTCCCTTCACTTTCGTCGGTATCTAATGGCCCCTTATGCCTTCTTTATATGGTCCAGTGGTTGAAGTTTGTTCAAATGTGTATGACTATTTTACCTCCAATAATTTATGGAAATTAAACAAAAAATCATTAACATTATTGCACACGGAATGCAGAAATTTCAGTCTATTCAACATGACCGGGACTTCAATCCGAATTTCTCGATTACCAGCCGAGTGCTTGAGCCAATTAAGCTACCGAGTGGTCCTCATGAATTGTGATGTTTCTGCATATTGGTAGCCCTAGCGGATGACACCTTCAAATTAACTTTTGTGGCACATGTTGTATTTCTTTGAAATGTTTTTCATATATTGTATTTAAAAATAAAATTTGTAACTAATGAAAAATTGACACTTGTTTAAGATTTGCCGCTGGCCTTGACTCTGGCAATGTTGAACATTTAAACACTTTCAACCTTCGATAACTCTAGGGACAATTTTTACGTTGCTCTTGTAATGACTGTTCCCTGCTTTGAACGTCATCGTATCGTAATTAAATAACGTAAATAATATCGTAAAGACATTGAATTGTGCTAGAAGGTTTCATTTAATAATTCCGTGAGGTCAAAAGTATCTTGTTACCGTCCATTTGTAGTTTTTCAAATTATATGAGCCGAGAAGATTCCGCCAAAAGTAAAAGAGAGAGGCACACACACGGCTCCCGTCTGCCTCTCTCGATTGCTTTTGGCGGAATGAAACACAAGCGAAGAAAATATTTCAGTTGTCGCTTGAAAAATATGAATCTGGTATACTGTAGCAAGGATTAGAACTCAGATGCTCTTGAAATTAAACAAAATGATGCATTTAGTGACCAATTTAATTCAATGAATGCTTTCGTTGGCTCTCTGAAGAAATGGTACGTACTTAAAGGTACTTAGTTCATATATTTTTTATATTTTACATTTTCTCATTAAAACAACGCATAGAACATTCGTTCTCATCTCCAGTTTCGTTCCGCACCCTCTGCCGATTCTCCACCGCACATACTTCGTCCGGTTTTCTTTAATGCCCATTTGCGCATCCCGACCTCACTTACTTATTACCAACTCCGTTTCATACACCCTGTCGTTGTCATAAGACCCTGTGGTAGTTTGCGCAGGGTATCATGTGGGTATAGATTACCATTTCCGTTGTCCTGACTCAATATCCCCACTCACTCTCCTACGTCCCTCCTCCCCTGGCCCATCTTGCCCATTTTCCATTTCCATCTCCGCATTCCAACCCCAATCTAAATTTCCTCCACACGCCCGCAACCGACCGATCCCTGTTTCTCCGCTCCCTTCCCAACGACCCTTCCCCCCGCACTCCTCCCCAAAACTCTCCTCCCTCCTCATCTTATTTCAGCAGCGACCTCCTCTCCTTCCCCCAGCTCCCTTCCACGCTCCTCCTTTCCCACCTCAGTGCCGTCGCCCGTTCTCTCCCAGAGACGGAGAGAGAGCGGTGGGTACTTTTCCTACCGGCTACCATATTCCAGGCATCCAGACCGCCATCCCGCGCGCTCCGTTCCTCCCTCTCCGTCCCCCCCCCCCTTGTCCTGATTAACGCTCCTCGTCGCACACGTTGGCGGTCTCCTGGTCGAAGTAAACCAATTACGTCCTAAATGGGTTTGCTATTGGTTCAACGGATGCTGTATGTCGCCTTGCGATTCCAAAACCTCCTCCTCACCCTCCGCCGCAAGACTTCCACCACCCTTCTCTCTCACCGCCATCTCCTCTCGCCCCGAAATCCCCTCCTCCTCCCCTGAACTCCCTCACTAACTCTCTGTCTCTCTCTCTCTCTCTCTCTCTCTCTCTCTCTCTCTCTCTCTCTCTCTCTCTCTCTTCCCGCCCATAACCCCATCCGCATTCGCCGCGCCCTCTTCTTCTTTTGCCATCTCACCCTCACAAGTACTACTACCACCACTGCCTACTACGACTCATATCGCGTCTCTCCGGTTCACGTCCCAGCTCTGCTCCCCCATCCGATTTAAGCTCCTTAAAGGCGCCATTCATGCCGCATCTCTCTCCCACGCCCACGCACGCACACACTCGCCCTTCGCCTTTTCCGGATCCCTCTCTATTACACCTCCTCCTTCCATCAGTACCGTTTTCGTCTTCTCCCTCCCTCCCACTAAGAAGGGGATGACCGTCAGCCGGAAACTCTCCCTGCTCCACCATTTCACTTGACAGAATGCCTTCCGCCACCTCTCTAATTAACGCCTAACCTGTGTCTTAGACCGGCGAACGAATTTATCTCGTAGTACCACAGATGTATACTATGGGGAACTTCCAGTTCAATTTCCTACCGCCAAAGCAATTAAATTGGCATTTTTTAAAGCTGCTTGCACCCGATCCCCTCATGGTGAACTCTTGAAATGTTGATGTATTGTGTATAATAGACTAAGGATATGGATCTTCCTGATGAAGAATAATATCGTTACGTAAAGGAGAATCCATTTTAAATTGCCAGGAGGCCAATACCACACATGTAAGTTACACATATTTTGTGTATAAAATCTAATCTTGGGGATATTCTGCACACTGCATATTTAGTGAATGCATAATTTTAATATGTGTATGCCTATATGTTTTTTCTTAATAAATCATTAAGCTGAATATTAATAGTTTAAGACACATCTGAATTGATTTCAATAGTGAGAATATAGCATGCTGAACAGTCGTAATATGTTAAAGGTAACTTCAGATTTGTAAAGGACTTTTGGAATGCCAAGTTAAGCATTTTTTTGATACAACAAATGTATATGATGATTGTCTAAATGTCAGGAATGTTTTCACCACTTACACACATGTTAATGCAGGCGAAATTACTTGAAAAAATCGATTGACCATATTAATTACGTTATCTTAAATTAATTGGAGTTGTTTCATTTTTGAATACTTGATTATATCAAAAATAAAATAGCTAACTTAACAAGCAATGTTTAGTAAATTTACTAATGATGTAATATGAAATATATATAATTAGGTGCTGTACTTCATTATTATCAGACAGCCAATTGAGTGCTTCATGGGAACATGTGCGAGAAGATGAAGATTAACCACAAGAAAGCAAATTAATGAGATTCTCGAGAAGTAGGAAAGCTAAGTTGAACATTAAAATATGAGGAAACCAACTGTGTATTCCAATCAACTTCATGTATTTGGGTAGTATTTGAGATCCAATCGAGCATAGTGCAGGGGTCATTAGAATTGCGATAGCGAAACAAGCCTTTGCAAGAAAAGGAAGGTTTATGACAGGAATACCGAGTGATGGTGTGAAGATACGATTAGTATGTCGAGAATTTAATGTGGATCATTGTGCTTAATGGATGTGAGAGACACTTTTTCATTAGAGAGCGCGCGTAGATTGATAATTTTTGAGATGTGGCTGTGACAGAGGACGGAGAAAATATGTTGTATGGTGAGGAATTCAAACTTTTGAGTTTTAAAATAGAGTAGACGAAGAGGGAAATGGGGACTGGAATGATAAAAAAGCAAAGAAGGTGGATGGAGAAAATACTGAAAGGTAGTGGCATGTTAATGGTTATGGTAAAAGGGAGAACTTTGGGAAAGCGGGGTAGAGAAAAGAAGAGAGTCTAGTCTTTAAGTCTTTGAAATAATGTAGGTGAATGGAATACGAATGTCTCACTGTAATCAGTAGTAAATAGTCTTGAGGGAACGCCAAAATCCAACTTTTAAAATGAATGGAATGCTTAAGAATGAATGCAAAATAATTGCTGAAATTCGCCATTTCAGATTCCCTGATTAGATTTATTTTATGGTTTAAAGTTTCTTGATACAACTACTAATTTTTATTAAATTTCAATAACAACTGGAAAAAAATATTTACATCGGTAAGTCAAGAGCTTAGAAAAAGGAAGTATCAGTCCTCTTCACTACATGAACAAATACTAAAGCTTGACCCAGTACCACCGAGACAGGTATATCATTCTCTTTCAGGGCCATGAAATTAAAGTATATTCCATTCCCTCGGCTTTGCTTTCCGCGAACTTGAGTTTTGAAAATAGCTGAATCCACATCTTTCAGGTTTTTTTTATTTAAACTATTTTTCGTTTAGCAGCGCAATGGAGAACACATGCCTTCCGTTCCTTCACACTCGGGCTCGTTCCCATTCCTTTCTCTCTTCTCTTGCGCGTCGCGCGCTTTATCTTTTCAATGCGCAGACCTCTTTTATATTATTTTTTTGCTTTCGTTCCCCTAGTCTAGTATGCGCGCGAGTACGACACGAAGGGCGGGAGGCGTGACCATTCGACCCCTAGCCATTGAATGACCAAGAAGCCAGAGAGGAGCGGGGCGATAAGACTTTTTCACCGCCACCGCGTTCACTCGCCTCTAAAAATACTTGCTTCGCTATTCACCGCTCGGATTTTTTTTTATTTCCGCTGCATCTGTGTTTACACGTGAAAGCCTCGCCTTCGGGGGATTTTCACATTTATTTGAGTTATATTTTCCCTACGTCGTAAGTTTCAAAGGAGCACCTTTCCACCTACTCCCCATCCCTCGAAAAAGGACGCAATTAATTAACCCCGGCTCATCTGCATTGATATGTCCGTTCTTTTTTTCTTCCTCTCGGGAATTCAATTAAATAAACACCTCCCCATTTCTCAATTTATTATCACCGACATTTCCGATCGCAGCACATTTTCTCACGGCTAACCCTGGCCATTACATTATGATATCTTCCGTCACCACCCTCAGTTGTAATAAAACAACACATTCACTTGACGATGATCGAGCTGCCAGTCAAGACGAAAATATTCGTGACTATCTTCATTTAGATAATTCGTTCATTCATAAAGCGGATTAAGAATTCCACTCTTGCTTAAGAATGGAAATGAAGCCGCCGCTCCCAAAATACTATCTTGCTAACCCAATTCCTACGGCCCCGAGTAAGGCGATGAGATCACTTTAAGGAGTAACACTAAACGACTTGAAGGAAAACTAGATAATCAGGCGATATGAAAATCCCATTACACGGAACGTGCTTCTCCCGATGTTTTCCCCTGTGCGCGATTCCCTTCGCATGTATCATTATTTATGAAATCGTTTCGGCGATAGCGAATCTGTATTATTGTTTTCCATTGGATTCCGAGACCCTCTCAAAGTATTCCCCGAGTTTGATGCTTAGATATTTGTTGCTTTCGATATTTCATTGTTTGGTCTATCGATTATTTTTTTTCCAATCGACCGGGATTTATTTAATCAGCCTCTTCGTCGTTCCGACCATTATTTTTTGTTCTCCATAGGATTCCTCGTTATTCCCTTCCCTCTCCGCCGCGCGGTCCACCCTCTCGTGCCCCCTTCGTTGTGTACACTCACTCCGTTTTCCCCTCTCTCTCTCTGCCCGCAATCGCCAAAGTCATCTGGTCAAATATATCAAGGCCGTTTATTGATTCGATCAAATAGTACGATAAATAAGTGATTCCCATTTTCCGGTCCGATAAGTGAGATGACGCACAGCGGTGCTCCTACGTACAACCGCCCACCTGACGGAAAAACAAAACAAATAAACGTCCTTTCTTCGATTGCGTTTATCAAACTTTCACAGATTGTTTGACGTTCCATATCCCCAGCACCGGTACTCTTTTGTTTGCTTTCTTTTCCATTTATGCGCCTGAATTTTTGCCGTAGCGGTAATATATTAATTTCACCCTGAAAATCGATAACTTTTTAAGGATCTCAGCTATTCAAGGTTACGGGTTGGAATGTCAATAGTACTTATTTCTCGTTTTTAGACCACGGTTTTCGTAACGCCGAGTCATGACGATAATATTTCCTGTTGCCACTTCTTTCTGTCCGCCAAACTTAGGCTGCACAAGATAAAACGTGGGAGTGATGCTGAAGAGGTTGCCGTGGTTCCTGTAAGAGCTGCGTTGTAGTGCCTAATGATGTAATATTCACTGATAAATGGCAACATTAAATAGCATTTCCACGGCGGAAAAATGGAAATATTTATTTCGGGATGCAGACTATGACCGAATGACCAAATAATATTCAAGTTTAAAGCCGTCATCTGAAAACGTGATCGGGGATTTGTTTCCACACCAGGGTACCTATTGTTCAAATACGGAAACTTTAATTTGCCATATCTGGATGAGAGATCTAGTCATATGGATGAAATTTGAGCTCTCTGAGAAAATATTTTGAACAAAATATTAAAATGTATTGTAATTTTTATGGTTGAATACGGAGACATGAAAAGATATCGTAATTATTTTTCTCCAATCTTGCAGAAACTTGTGATCAGATATCTTCAACGCATTTTTTTAAACCCCTGCGTAAAATGTTATCAGCACAATTGATGCTGTGAAACGTTTTTATCGAACAACAATATTTTGACTACATACGTAATACAGACATACCAGTATGATGTCAATGAGGTTCTGAAATCATTGCTTGATATTTTTTTAGCCTCACCGTGGATTGAACAATGCCGTTGGTACATTTCATTTTGAAAGCGATTCAGAAGAGAAATGAGAGAAAATCTGAATGAAGATCATCTCACGGAGATTAATGAAAGAAAAATTTCCAACAAACGTGCAGGGTTTTCCAATCAAAGAAAGAGCGTAATTTGACAAAGCGAGGGTTAGTGGCGAATGTATTCTTTGTATTTTTTTATCTCGGAAAGAGCGCGGCTATGGTCGAGGATAAGCCCTTTCTCTGACGTATCAACACTCCCTTTCTTTGGTCTTCTCGACCCTAAACATCGCGCTAGTGTACCGATGAACACAACCCCAGAATTTTATTAACCATCTGAAACAAACGAAAAAAAAACTTTTCATGACCGTCATTGCTCAAAATATATTGAAAAATATGTTTCGATGAAGATCGCCTCAAGTTTCATGAACAAAGACAAGTGTTGGCGCAAATTGATTCGTTGAAGTGTGACTTCTCTCTCACAGAAGGTAGTAGTGCCCAACGTTAAGGAAAATATACCGTTCGTGGTTTATTAATTGTGAAAAGGGAGTCTCTCCTTTTCGACTCTAACGAAAATTTTTTCTGATGACACTCCTTCCCTATCAATTGTATCGTAAAAAATAGCCGTTTGGTATTTTTTTTAAGTTTCTTGTTTTCAAATGGCAGTTACAATTGAAAATTCGTTTCTTTGACCTCCTTTGCATGTGTCATAAAAATGTAACACATTAGCAATGCATAATACTAAAGCATTACATGCACCTAATTTTGCTCAATGGTTTCAAATAAATCCTTACAAATTCTCTTCCGCTGAAATAGTTATATATAACTTGCTTTAACGCTGAAGTAACGAAAATTCTGAAAATCTGTTACTGTAGGTACCAATTAAAGAAATTAAGAAAGGGACTTCCTTTAATAGATGGGTTAAATGGCGTTTTGAGTACAACGTATTTGTATCATAATGATTATCTGTAGAAAAATATTTTCATTTAAAATTGTTAATATGTAATGGGTCGATTAAATTAGATTATTTGATCGAAAGCCTCTGTAGTAAAAATCTTAAATGAATGGTTTACATTTATGCTGTTTACAGCATGGATTATTGCTATAAATGATTGCATGTAGCTGGACAAAATACAAATATTCAGCATGGGGGTTAAATTCTGATTTGTGTGTATTAAAGTAAACATGTATATAACAGCGAACATATATTTTCAATTATTAATACCCAAACTAAACTCTAAAAAATTTGCGAACGGTAAGGAATATGCCAAATGAGATTATTATAGCATTCCATTGTTTATTTGTAAAAACAATCACGCGGCGACGGTGTAACCAGCGTTATTTATTAAATATTAATTCCTAAAAATATAAAGAACTATGTACACGTTATGCACAGGAACTTTAGTAAATATGTTATAAGCATGGTAATATTTTCACTACATACGTAATACAGGAAATAAATGGTGAAAAATGCCAAAAGAAAATTAAAATAGAATAAGTAAAACAAATAGAAGCGCGAGGAACCTGAAGGGAACGTAATTGTCACAAATTACTTACTTAATGTGTGAGTGTGAATAGCAGTCATCTTGGAACAGCTCCTCTCGAGACATTTGGAGGATATTTTAAGGATGCCTAATATGCACAGATGTCTAAGGAAATGAAAACTTATAGGTTAACTTATCATCACGATTAATAGTCCAAGTTTGACTGTAGTTTCTGCCTAGTAGTAATACCCTGAGGGATCACAAAACTAACTTACAATCCCGACTAATTCCGAAAGTTTGCCATACATCCTCTAGCCTTCACTTAAAAGTATTATATGCGAACCTAAAGTCGTGTGACCTCTATTTTATCATACCAGAAATCTTTAAAATAGTCTTTAAACACTTGCCAATTTATATTCATATACTATTATATGACTATGAACCAAACGCATCAGTAATTAAATTTTAAAAACACCTCGCGATATACAAATAACGTAAATGTGGAGCGATAAAATTATTAGGGCCCTTTGAAATCGTACATAAAATGGGCAAATACGTTCGCTTAATGCTGGTGATTGAAATTGATAGTTTCTCGCATTTATCGCTAAATAGTCTGTCTTAAAAGTACCGTTCGTCGCCCAAGGAGCAAATTTAAAGACTCGCTGGTGTCAGTAAATGTACGCATGTGCCAAAATTAGCATTTCTCAATGTTAAAAAAAGTTTAACACCTACTCTCCTAGTGTAAGGTCGCCTCTTTTCCTGTTTTAACCGTTCCATTCGTATTATGCAATAAGTTTTGTTTAGAACCTAGGTTTTTAAAAGAGGTTTATATTAAGTCAGTAGTCAAAATTCTGTAATTTGCTCATTCCTTATAATTTACAGATATTCGACCCGTTTATTCACTTACGCGAATCTTACGAAAAGCATATTTATTTGTTAAAAGAATAATAATTGAAGAATTTGGAATACCGTGGATCTCTCCTATTTCATTGCATTATTTAAATTTTCAATGTAAATTTTATGATAAATAAATCATAGTAAAATGACGAATATGGATGGTTTACGGACAATTAGAAAATGAATGCTTGTTTCATCATCGTCTCATTGTTTGTGTGATTATTTATTACTGCGTATTTAATTGATGATTTCCTAGAATATAGAGTAATATATTAGCGGAATGATATTTTAATGCGATGCTGTAAAAGTAGTCTTCAATTTTTTCCATTATCTATTTTAATCTAAATAAATGAAATATTATGGTTTCAGTAAATATGGAATGTAGATTTTAAAAGTAGATAGCGGTTTTCAATTTAATTTGTTGGATCTAATAATACGTTAACCAAATATTGGAACACTTTTTACAGCTAGCGATCATAACAGAAAGGTATTACGTATTTGAGACTCTTGGTCGTACAAGTGTTCATTTAAATCATGAACTGACAAAATAAGAGTGGAAAAAAAGGTTTACCTTCTAGTATAAATAGTCTCAATAGCAACGGTAGTCTTCGGATTAGGTAATTACAGATTAATTCTGTGTCCTTCGAGATAATATTTCATCGATTCAGTTTCTATTTAGAATAGTTATTTGGATCGGAATTTAGCTCTATAATAGGCTGACTATTGCTGAAGCATTTTGATTTAATTTGAAACAACCATGACAAAAATGGCGTACCCATCGCTTTGCATGCGTTGATTGGATTTTAATAATGAGATCGGGATGGTGCGGCTGATAACGGGGATGATGTTTCCTACCCAGAGAGCCCATGTTCGAATACTCTACTCTTTTTCACTGGTATCCCGATCCATACTTGAGGTGCTTTGTAGACAGAACTTTTGAGTGAGTACGCCGTCCGTCGGATGGGACGTTAAACTGCGGACCCCTTTGCGCATTTCGTTAAGAGTAGGCTAATACCGACGCCGGGTTTCCCTCCACCCTTCATCCTTTCTTGCCCATCCCTAATGGCGCAAATGACCTCTGCCGTCGGTCATCTCCCATAAATCTACTGCTACTACTGCATGAAGTTTTATATTTAAACGGGACTTTTACCCAGTAAATTTTGCTCAATCTTAAATGGAATATATGCTGATAATAAATATGATATAATTTTTATCACCGATAACAATTTTAGATATTCTGAAGATGGCACAGTTGGACTGAGAAAACTAGTATGTTCATATCCATTCTGATCCACAAACATAATAAATATTGAGGTAATTTGGAAAGTATCTTCTTGCGGCTGATTCTCCTTTACTCTTTTACTAAACTCTTGAGTGGAGGCGTAATAAAGGTATCGCCACGGAACCGGTGAGTAGGAAACGCGCACGTTAATTTACATTTTCTATGAATGAGAGTGGAGTTGGTGTGCAGTGCAACTTTTCCACGAGACCAAACATAAACATAGGGGGAAAGAACATAACGAAGCGATAGACTAACATGAGATGACTTCGTTCCACCAGGAGATAGTGGCGCATCTCCCTGCTGGGCTCCCTTTTTATGGTTACGGACTGTTGTGCAAGTTGGAAGCTGGTATGGAAGTTATCCTCTCGCGAAGAGCGCCATTCCATTTCTGCTTAGAGCAAGAGAGTATGTACAGCGATCCGAGGAATTGGTTACGATTAGACCGTCTGAAACTTTACTTTCGCGTCCGTGTTTCGCTAGCTTCGTCAGTGATATTCCGAATCGGGTGTGTGGGTGGTAGGATGTGAGTCAGTGATTGAGGGAGGGCGTCGTGTCCCCACCTCGCTACCCCCATCATCTCCCCTCATCCTTTCGAAGGGTAGGTGGGGGGATGAGGAGACGAAGACGCGGGCGACTGTGCTTGCCACGGGATTTTAATTAGCTCAGCAATGCCGTTGCGTCTTGATGGAGTTGTGTGGAAATTCGGTTTAATGTGCGCGTAGTCAGTCCCTGCGCTTCGATAAATTCTCCCGCTCTCTCTTCCCCACGAGCGAGACTCAGCTCAAAAGAGTTGATGTGAAAGGTCGTCGGATTTTATTAAATGCCTGATTGCGCGTTGGCCAGGTGCTTTATCTGAAATTTGAGTGACAGTGTCAGGAATCCTAGGTAGAATTGAAGCTAATCCAGTAATTTGTATTTTAACTTCTATGGGAGTAATGATTCCTAATGGTATTTTTTGCACAGCTTGCTCTATCCCCAGAGTTTTCTACGGTTTGGGTGAAATAAGTAATAGCGTTCACATAGTTACATTCACATGGTTTTATCCAAAGTTATTGATAATTTTCTCATTTGCGAAAATAATGAGCCTTGGCAGAAATATTGCATTGGCAGTCTTTATCGTTGAGTCTTATAAACATAGTGAGATCGACAACTAACGCCTATGTCATACCGCATTGAGACGGAAACATGGAAATTTGCAAATTATTAGTTGTCAACATGGACTAAGAGGCGGAATTGAAAAGGTGCTTCTTTTAGTGTTGGATATCAGGTTGTATTTTGTCAGAGAATCAAGGGTTTTATCTTGGTACCATTGTGTACACGTATCTTGTGTCCATCCAAAACCTACCTTAATCGGTTCATTTCGTATCAATAATAATAATAGACAAAGAATCACGAAGGATATCAATTCCTTAACAAAGAATTGTGACATCTTCAAAGTTCAATATTATCAGTCGAAAAGAGTGAGAGCTTTGACATTACATGTCATAAAACATACAAGATGCGTTCCAAAAGTAATGCATTTAAGTTTTCCGCACCGCTCCTATTGGTTGGAGTGATATTGAACCACTTGGAGTAGGTAGGAGAGACGCTAAGGCTTGCCGCGAAACCAGTCTTAGTGCTCTCCAAGCTGTGGAAGCGGCATGAAGTCAGTTATTATAAACCTCTGCGCGCCGACCGTGTCACGGAAGACCAACCTTGCGGAAAATTCAAGTGAACACTTGCGACGCGTTAGAAATGAACCTGATTATTTAGACAACGTCTCTTCACTGATGATGAAACCAGGGTTTTTGAATAAAACCCAGAAACAAAACGCCAAAGCTCTGAAATGTGCACTGACCAGTCCCTCAAGCCCAAAAAAGCAAGAATGAGCAAATCAAAATTGAAAACAATGCTCACTGTCTTTTTTGACTGTAAAGCAGTGTTCCATAAGGAGTTTGTTCCTCAAGGACAGACAGTTAACGCTGGCTACTACGTGAATGTGGTGAAAAGACTCCAAAATAGGGTCATCAGACGAGAAAATACATCAGCGCTACCTGGAAACCCTATCACGACAATGTGCCTTGCCACACCGCGCTACGAGTCCGCGAGTTCCTGGCCGAACACCGGTGGCCAACGCTGTCCCACCCACCCTATAGTCCTGACGTCGCCCCAGTAGACATCTTTTTGCTCCCTCGGATTAAGGCAGCCCTGAAATGAACCAGTTTTTCGTCCATAGAAGATATCCAATCAGCCGTGAGGAAGACCTTGCGAGAGGTCCCTGAAGACGTCTTCCAGGGTGCGTACTGGTCATGGCAGAGTCGCTTGAAAAAATGGGTAGAGACAAAAGGACATTACTTTGTAGAATTTTAAGTGAGTGTGCAAGTCTGTTCAATAAATTACTTTCAAAAAATAATTGCATTACTTTCGTAACGCTCCCTGTATATCAGGGCCAACTATATAAAAGAGAAAGAATGAATTTTAATTGGCATGAATCTTAAATGTTCATAATTTGAAATTAAATGTCATTGATCATATTTTCTGAGTCTAAATGTAGTTCGAAAATTATCAAAATCCAAATATTTTTCTCTTTCCCATCTTCTCTTCGTTCTGCAGACCCAAAAGCATAGGTCGCGTTCTTGCAATTTCCTCTCGAAAGTGCCGTAAATAAATCAACTGCTAGATTTATAAGCTAAATAAATAACATCAGATAATTGTTGGGCATGCCACATACTGTTCCATTCCACAAAACTTCGTCGGGTATTAGTCTCGGATCAGCGGGCACTTTCGGAGAATGCGTCGGTGGTTCATTGGGGCAACGAAGGGAGAATAGAAAGAGAGTGAGAAAGTATCAAGGCAGTCAGAGAAATCGGAGGGACGACGGTCTAAGAGAAGAGGACCGAATGGAATGGAAGGAGGAGGAATGAGGTGGGGATGAGACGATAAAGCAGGAGGAGGAGGGATCAAGGAGGTAGTGGTATGAAGTTTGAGGGTGTCTGGGCAAGGAGGAGGAGTTCGAAACGAAGGGAAATGGAGGAGGCCAGAAGTCGTATACGGGGAAGGCAGTAGACGTGACGAGATTCTGTGACGGAAATGGTCTGACTTGAAGGATTGATAGACCATTTTCACGCGCGTGTGTGTGTGTGTGTGTGGATGGGTTGGTGGGTAGGGGGGGAGAAGGGAGTTGGTAAGGAGCGGAAGGGATCCTCAGCATTCCTTCTTCTCCCACGGTCGAAAGTCGGTTTTCTATTCCGAAGGAAAATCACCCAAATAGTGTTGAGGAACTACATCTTCCGGATTACTGCTTTGGAGCGGTACTATTGCTTGTGGGTCGTTTCTTTACAGCAATATGAGAGGTTCGCGTGCGTAGGATGATGCTGATGAGAGGAAAAAATCTTTAATGTGTTAGAAAAACTCCATAATCCGCCCTTGTGGACGGAGTTCTGGGAAAAGTATGAGTAAATCAGTTTTTATCAATAGCCATTTTAGACTGGAGAAAAAATGCACTCATAGATTTTGGTGAGGCGGTAATCTTTTAATTTTTAGCCTGTTTACACTTCGCAGTTGTGAGTTCAAATGATGTTAATCTGTGTTCTGGACGGTGATATTTATTGTTGTAAGTCTGTTGAAGGACAAGAGCCTCTTGCGGCTTTTGATATATTACGGGAATGCCGTAATTACCGGATTTGGTAATTTATTTGTGGTAACATTTTTGTGTCGTCTATTTCATGAGGTAAATAGTATTAGCTCAATGAGCATAAGTAAAAAAATAACGTCTAGGGCAGAATACTATGCGTTATGTTGTTGCTACGAACCAGAAAATGAATAATCACGACCACTTTGTTTTGATAAAAGCTCATGTTTAAACAACAACTTAAACTTAAATAGTAACCTCTGATGATGACGGCCGTGCGGTCGAAACGTCAAAACTACATATGTCAGTGTCCTTTCTTTGTGTTTCTATGTTTTTAAAGTCCACATCAGTGTATTTAAATATTTGTTCGTCGCCGAAGAGCGTTCTATTGCGAGATTTCCATTAAAGAGATTTCTAAGCATGCAAACTATTTGGATATAAATTTGGCTTTGTTGTCATCCTTAAGTCTTAAGAAAGGAATCTCTTGTATAGGAATATGTGTGTGTGTATAATATGTATAACGTTTAACTGCCTCTTTCCAATAAATTAGAAGACATGAAACCCTATAACTGCTCTAAGGTAACTTTAAATAACAAGTATTTGGGCACATGAATTGTGTCTCTGATTTTGCAGCAGGGAAGTGGTAGTCGCAGGGGATAGTGAACGTTTGCAAGGAGAACAGCTTCCGCATTGGAAGTGGAAAATGGATGAGCATGGATGGAAAGCGAGACAAGCATAAGGCCGAGAACACAAGGATAAGGACGAGAACGCCTCTCGCCCACCAACTTTTCTCCTTGACTGCATATGATTCCACGGCCCCCCCCCCTTTCGTGCTTCAGGGAAGGAGATGTGTGTAAATGGAGTGCGTGGACGGTTTACGTGAGAGGGAATATAAGATTTTTGCGAGGGGTTGTGGTTTAGGGTCGCGATGGGACGGGGCGTTCAAGATGGTAAGGGGATATAGGTTGTGATGAATGGGTTGGTCAAGGTACAAGATGGGCCACGAGGATGGAGACGGGAGGGCTCAAAAAGGATCGGAGTCTCGATCCTCCCCGGGGAATTCCTTATAGTATAGGTCTTATCTTGTGAACCTTTATTTTGCATTATTACTGTCATTTAAGCATCTTAATTGTCGATATTTGATTGATCATGACAGTCACAGTAATTACGAGCCACTAAGGTCCAAAAGGCGTTAAAGTTATCAGTGGTAACTCTTTTAATTAGTTAGATGAAGACTTGTTAAATGAAAACGTCGCCATCATTAGTGCACTTTCGTAAATAAAATGTGAATTTCAGAGTGCAATGACTCAGCCCCTTTGTAGTTATTGCTAAAATGTTTGACAGACTTTAGGATGGATAAAATGTGACCCGGATTTTGATGCTTGATAAAACGAATGAGCACGGCCCAGTGACCTAATTGTAAGACGGGTCATACTGAATTGATCTTTGGGGAATGCAAAGAAAAACTTTAGCTTGGGGAGTGTAAAAAAAACTTTTAGTGATAAAAAGATATAGTATTTTTTTGGAAAGCCATAATTTTTCCTAAGTGCGAGTCTGTTTCAAAATCTAAAGCTAAAATATAGGTATTTGAGGTTTTAAGAATTAACGACCCATCAAGGGAATGTAATAAATTTAAAAGAAGAAATAATCTCCATTGTAGATTGGTGTCGGTTTTTTTTTCAAATGTGAACTTGCTTTCCTGACACTTGACCCTCTCTACAATTGTAGACATATATCCCATGTTTATGGTCTCAGCCGCAGTGTTTATTGTATTTTATCCTCGCATATATTGATGTATCTTAATTTACCTACTCATGTGTATTGCTTAAGCAATGCTTAGCATTAAAATGAAATAAAATTGGTTTCGCAATTCTTTCCAAATTCAATATTCATCAGTCATTTTCTGATATCGAGTATTGTTCCATATTCATTGATAAACAATATCGTATAATCCCAAATTTATTCAAATATACTTGAAATTATTGTTAACTAATCGTAAGGTGCAATTGCATAGGAATAAAAAAATTCCCTCAAGATACAAGTATTCGTATACGCTGTGGGTTGCAGGAGATCATCTGAAAATGAGGTCAAGTAGCTGTCGTTAACCGTAACACACCCTGTCTATGAGATTTACAAAGTTGAATGCTCTGGAAAACCCCTATCCGTGCAAATTCATTGTTGGAAATG
This sequence comes from Hetaerina titia, assembly GCA_037158775.1. Lineage (NCBI taxonomy): Eukaryota > Metazoa > Arthropoda > Insecta > Odonata > Calopterygidae > Hetaerina > Hetaerina titia. Next base: position 61,799,188 of record CM073769.1, on the reverse strand, counting down.
GCATCTTGCTCGGCAGAGGTGAGCAATGGAGGCTGTCAATCCTTTCCTAGAACCTATCCTCTTTCCCCGTATCTGGAGTGGTGCAAACCGCAGAAAATTAGAAGTACTTTGTGCCTTCGACGTCTCGAAACATTTCCCTCTCATAACGTTGTTTTCATCATTGTCCATATTTTATTCATAAATTGATTTGTATTTTCAAATAAATAGTATGACAGTTATTTCATCTAGTCTTGATCATGGCTCTAACATTTATCGCTCTATAAGTTGATATTCTATGACCTTGTTAATTTATATTGTGATTTTAAATTCAATGATGTTCATTCTATCAGTTCAATGGAGCCACAGACCTGTGGTAATTCCTTGGAAATGCTATTTTCATTTTATTTTTCTCGGAGAATAATTTTAGGGCGGCATGCTCTTTGCATCATCATCATCATCGCGTTCAAACCTCTCGCGGACATATGATTTGACGTAGTAAAAAATGTCTGGCGACGATTACACAGAATAAATCTGTTTTTTAAATGCCAAGTATTTAGCCTTTAGATTTAGCCTTTCTAGCCTAGTAGCCTTTATTAAACCAGATCTTCCGTATTTGATTTTTTTGTAATTGCAACGAAAACGGCAATACTTGACAGTATTAGAAAAGGGCCAATAATGGATATTATCAATCTGCAATACAATCCTTCCAAGGCTCAGGTCATATTTCACCATATGGAAATCAACTCCAGAAAATATATTTAATAACACCTTAGTAAATGGTGGTTGAAGATAGTGGCAATAGTTTGGTACGATTTGAATTCTGTAGTCTGTGCTTTATAATTCCGAGCAAATTTATCAAGCAGACCAATTATAAATTCTTCCCTGGATGAAGGTGCTGCATCTGACGGGAATAAACAGTATGAGCTCATCTGCGCGCTTTTCGCTTTGCTTGTTGTTATATCCATTTCCATGCTCATAATTAAGGCGGCGACGATGAAAGAACATACGTATGGGTCGACAGCGAAGCGTTAGATAAGGGTACATAAAACACATTATAATACGCAGTCATGCAAAGTGATAAATGACTGCGAATATTTATTTTTTTATATTTATACTTTGAACTATTTTGAATTTTTAACCACCCAAAACTTACGAATAACGTACCAATGGAAATATACGTGTATATATCGTGTGTCTTTGAGAGTTTCACAGAATTAACTTTCGTAAACATTGTATTACCATCATTTTTAGTATTTGTCTTGATTTTATTTTTGTTATAGTAATAGATGCTATAGCAATTCGTATTCGTTGATATGCTATAGTAAAAAATGTGCTGCCTACAAATGCCTTATTTTCATGCCCCGTGTTTTCCGGCTTAGTGATAGTCTTCCTGGGTAAATCCCTTTCAAATTACGGGTTATACAAAACGATAGTACTTCGCGGTTTTAGAGGATATATTCTATACTGATGCTACTCCTCACCCATAAAAATCCAGCATGCATGCGAGGAAGGGGAATGTTTTCCGTTCCGCCCGTTATTCTTCGCCATGTTGGAATCATTGATTGAGCGGAATTTCGGATTGGGCCCGAGGGAACGCGGTGCGTCGAGAACGTATGGAAGGGAGCGCCTTGTAGCGGAGGCAAAGGGAAAAAAATAGAAGAACTGGGTGGGGGGGTGGAAGGAGGAATAGGGAGGGGGTGCGCCGCAATTCCTTGTGATTTATGCCCCCATCACCATCCCATGACCCGGAGCCGCGAAACAACCCAATCATGCCCCGAGGAGTGAGACCCCGTAAAGGTCGGGGTCTCCCCTCTCTCCGCCTCTATCACCACTTTCTTTCCCTCTCGCTCTCTCCTTATTCCCTTCCATCGCTTCCTTCTCTGCAGACCCACTCGCCCTATGCCATCTCCTTTTCTCCCTCCCGGACCCTCCAAAACCCTTTTTCTTCCCCATCTTCCGCAATCTCCTTACCCACAAACTTCTCCTCATAGTGCGTCCCGTGAATCCTTAACCTCCCTTACCCTCCCTGCACTCCCCTAAACCCCTCCCCGTTCTCCTCTGCCCCTCATCCTGCCCTCCACCGCAAACTCCTCCGCCTCTCGGCGGCCCACTCCCTCTCCACGCCGGTGGAGAAGAGGGTAACCGTCTCCTCGAACGACCATCATATTTTCTAAACCTCTCCTCCTCGTCTCTTTCTCTCCTTCCTTCTCGTGCCGAGCATGAAGTCATAGCACAAAACTCTCTCTTCCTCATCCCGAGGGCGGTATGAGGAATGCCTCCCTCTCGAGGGACACTCCCCCCTCGAATCCTCCTTGCCCTTTCCCCTCCAATCCCTCGCTTCGATCTCCCTTAATTTCAGCGTCATCCGCCTGCGATTGGTGTTTCGCTGCGCGGCAGTTATTACGAAATCCATTCAGCGCCCCGGCGATAGTTTTGCTCAGCCTGATTTAGCTAGCAGAGAAGTGGTCTGTTTCCCCACTTGGCCGGCCTTGGTACTTTCCAAACCTCTGTTCCAGACCTCAAGCTCGCCTGCTACGCGAGAAGAGGAGAAGCAGATTTAGTTTGTGTCACGTTAGTCAAACATCTTTCGAGATTAGTAGGAGTAATAGTTTTCATAATAATATCTTGAAAAGCATAAGGAAAATCCATGTGTAATAGTGGGAATGCAAAGTTATGTATCGCTTGCTTTTCACTTCCTTCAAACGGTCAGCAGGATTACTGAGTCAGCTTGAATCATGTACTCGTTTCTGATCCTTTAGTTAATTATTAACGTTGTCAAAATGGAAGTATAAAGGTTTTTATTGAAAGCTGCACAACCTGCACTGTATATACATATCTTTTGTTAATTAACTTTTGTATGAACATATTTTTTCTGTCGGGAAAATATTTTATTTCATATTTTACCAACTGCTTAGCTAAGTTATAACTAAATTTTTTTTTCAAGAAACTGTAACAGTAACTTTAACGGAGCCACCCGCTATGTGTGCCTTATAATGCAACAATTTCAGAGAGTAAAAATCATTCGCCTTGACCGGGATCGCGGTCAAGGCGAATGATTTTTACTCTCTGAAATTGTTGCATTATAAGTTATAACTATTTATAGCAGAAGATAATACAGCTTTTGAAATTCTTTGGCATACACGTATGTACATTAGGTTTGTCTGTACTCAAACATTTTCAAGGGTACGAATGCAATTTTGAGGTCCTGTTATCATCCTGGTGTGGTATACATATTGTCTTATCTCTAGCTGCTGGGAGATTTCTTGTGTATTTTATTCCCAATTGCTTTATCTCTATCAGAACAATTCTTTCTTTCCTTCCTCTTCTCTCTTCTTCATTTACATTATCTTTCGCTTATGCTGAGTCACTTTTCCTTTGTTGACACATAAACCGCATTCTATCCTCCCTATTTCACTCCTGGTAATATACCCTTTCTCCTTGAGCATTCTTTTTCAGTAAATTTCTTCGGTAAATCCCACATACAATGTCTCTATCTAACTCTTTCCTGTCTTTATGGTTTTACTTTCCCTTCTTTTATTTTGTTGCCTTAACTTTATTTTTTTCCATACTACATGGATGTTTTATGGCGAAAATCACTTTTCGATATCTATCTAAAAGAACCGCCACTTTTAATGGAATGTACTCTACTTTTTCGTATCTGAGTGATTCGCAATTTTTTCTGTCTCTTAAACATCTATTTCTTTGTTCTTTTTTTTTTAGCGTACATTTTGAATAAACAGATGTGGAATACAAAATCTGGCGACATGGTTCCACTTATCACTCATTTTACTGAAACTTCCACGTCGTTACGACACTTAAATAAACTCCTCGAACCCACTGAAAGATTTTTAATGATTTTTAGGCGGCGCCGCCGGCATACATTACGCTGCGTGACATTTCGTATTTTTCATATCATCGCTCGAGCTCTCTTCTAATTTTTAATTAACGCTCTACTCGGACTTGCCCCCTGTCTGATTCTCTCTTCGGCGCCATTTCACGTTTTCCTCCCCCGAAATTATTACATCGCCGCTGATATGAATGTTTCCTCTCGTCCTGCCTGATTAATTGGAGTCCCTGTTCATAACATCGGCGCGTACTTTTAATAAGGAAGTCATTAAGGGTTTTAAATATTCTTTTTGAGTTTAACGAAATTATTCCCCCGAACAGCGTGCACTTAAAGATGAAAAACGGAATGGAATCGTAAAATATGCGGTTTTGCACTTGTCTTAATTCTGATTTAAGGACTAGGGCAAAGCTTCGGGAACTTTGTGCACTTGTTTTAATCGGGCCTGAATAAAGGCACGGATATATACCTGTGCCTTTGTGAGGTCCAATTAAAAATAATACTATCTCTCATGCAGTATCATTTCCGAAAACATCCCTAATGCCATCCCCTTACTTGATTGCTTCCTTTTCACATGGACCATTCCTTCTCGTCATTGTCATATCCCATCTCGCGAGTGTTATTTCTCTAAATTTCCCCTCCCTCCTTTTATCACCTCCACCCCCACGGGATTGAGATTCCTGGCGATCTAGTTTCTCCTCATTTTATTGGCGCCATATACTCATCTTGTCTGCCACCATTACAAGAATCCTCTCCTCCATCGTAAACGCATTCTTTCTACATTCACCTCCATTTATGCCCACCAGTGTCCCGGGCGTTCGCCCCCCTATTCCATCTCAGCCATTCGTGCACACTCGCTCGATCACTCTTTTTCTATCCCTTGTAGTTCTTTGCTCTACTGTTTTTGAGAAAATTATTTGCAATTGTGGTGTAAACTTTTAATTAATCGTCTGTACAAAATACGTAATTAAGTTATTTAGATCGTGCATTTCCTAACAGTAACTTACGCTTTTGGTCATAAAATCTTGTTTCATATTCGTTTAATTATTTGCGTACTTGATCAGAATTTCCTTCAGTCTCCAATTTAAGTTTGATCTCGTGATTTTTGTTTTCGAACTGATTCTTAAAAGGCCTAAAGTCTCTTTCTATTGCATCTGTGTTACAGTGCGAGATAGTACACAACTAATATACTTTAGACGTGAACAAATTGGTTTCTGAATTCCTTCACAGGTTTTGGAAGGGAAAAAAACACTAATGCAGAAGGCATCCCGGACATTGATTCCCAAATTGTGCAATTTGTATTTAGTGAACCCAAAATATAGGTTAAAAATACGATATTTTTCATTTTGGAAATTTCATGACAAAAACGGTACTTATTAAAGTATATTTTTAAGTGCAAATGAAAAATTATTAATAGTATGTGACAATAATAAAATATATGGCATTTTTTATTTATGAACACTGGAATACCTATTATATTCCAGGATAAAGTAAATCGAGCAGAGCGCATGTTTTTGCATTTTTAGCTTTTGACTCGCTTACATATACATAGATTATAGGCACCCTATATTAAGCTCGCATAATGTTGATTTGTATACACTATTTGAGCACCTGCTGTTGAGATGTAGTGTTTACAGAGAAGTATGCGGTATCCTTCGGATAAAATATTACATCAAATAAGAATTGACCGAAGTACTGGAGAAAAACATAAACACTATCAAAAGCTCTCTCATGCAAGGACCAAATCGGATTCTTCTCACGTCGCATCTTTTAGAAAAAGTTATAAAAACGATGGGAAACCTCCACGGGGAAAACATCTTTCGCGTATGTCATGATAAAATCCATCGAAGAAGAAAACAGTTCACAAGTCTTTGTGGGGTTTCTTCAAAGCCTCTCCCTTTGAATAATCAACGTCATTCAGTTTTAGGCGCACGGAGGAGTATATGCGATTACGCCCACGAAGCGGTCCCCCTCCCCCCCCCTGCCCCACCGCCAATACTGACTCCCTTCCCTCCTCTCCTCCCCCCCCCCTGAAGTCCTCCAAGCTCCATCCGTAAACCCTACACCCTTCCATTCGTTCTCTCCCTCCTTCCTTTCCTTCCATCCCTTTTCCTATGCTCGGATCTTTAATTTTTCATTACCCGCCCCCCGAATTTCGTCGCCTTTTATCCAGAAGAAATAGCTGTATATCTCCTCCCTTCATTCTCCCTCTCTCTCTCTCCCGACGCTCCACCCTCCCCAGATCCGTCCCACCGCAGCTGCTCTTCAGCGATTCTTTCCTCCCCCTCGCTCCTCCTCTTCCGTGCCTTCCCCCGCGCAGCCGTACCATATCCAACTTTATCGTACACTTCCCGACCAGTCATTCCCATTCTTTCTCACTCTCATATGCCGCCCTTTAAACGTCATTCCTCTTACGCTCCGCTCCCTCTCTCTCTCTCTCTCACCTACCTCTCCCTGTCACATCACACTTCTCCACCACCGAGTCTTCGCCTCCTTCGCAGCCCATTCGCGGAAATTCTCCCATTTCCCTCTACTCCTTCCTCTGGCTTCCTCACTCTCGATGTCTCTCAACCCAATTTCATCTCGTGTGACCCTTTCTTCCATCGTGGCTTCTTCTTACCGTCTCTTCACCCAGAGGCACTTTAGAAATTTCCTTTACTCTAGTTATTGCGTGTCTCGGTAAGCTTGACTGTCCCCATTCAGTTTGACAGTTTTAAAAGTAAACCACAATTTAGTCTTGAGCACTATAGATAAACTATACCACACCATGACTTCGTGCATAATGGTCGGTTAGATTAGGACCTGTTATTAAACCCTACAATGTACGATATACCATACATTTTCGAGTGTGAAGGGATAGGAAGAGGAGAGAGTGAGGCAGAATTACAGGAATAACGTTGATTGGTCATGCGGATGGACAAAGGGGTAATGCATTCGCCTATGTAGGATGAAGAGCGTTCGCTTCTCACGTGTATTCCCAAAACCTTTCCTTCGACCAGTGTTTCTCCTTAACCATCCTAGAATCTTACCAGACTCAGCCACCAAAATAGAGGTGAAAAGTCGCGAATCCGTGTATATACGAGTATTCATATTAGCATTTCGATCTTTTGAATTTCCCGGACTGAACCATCACCACTTGATTCTTACCGCTTTCTTCCCCTCCTTCCCAGAACACCCTGAGCTTCCCCCACCCTACCCCTTGCATTCCCTCCTCCCGAAACCTTCCAGTCTGACCTGAAGAAGGCCTGAGAGGAGGCCAAAAGCTTGAACCTTCTTAAATGTGAATGTCCTTCTACGTATTTTTTATGTATACGTTTGTTTTCGAGAATGCCGTAAAAGTAGTATCTATGTGTTTATATAGTATAAATAAATAAATATGTATGTACATAAAATGCTAAGCAAAATATCACTAATAATATAAATATATGTATATATATATACATATATTTTTATTCCGCACCTGCACCTCACCGCAAATGCACCTGCAGCTCCACCCAAGCTAGTTGATTTTTCGGGCACCAGATCTTCCTGGGAAACCATAACCGGCACAGGGAAAGGAACTGCCCCCCTAACCTGATGTGTAAATATTCACACGCCGTCGGGCTTAGTACATAGGTGAGCTCTACCATCTTATTTATGTACGCCAAGATATCACTAGCGAACAAAAATACGGGAACATGCAAAAAAGAACCACACACGTATTCCAATTCGTGAATCGGGAATTGTAATTAAGTATTGTACAAAAAAAGCTATGTAAAACCTATCTCTACACTATTCCACTAACAAGTGGCGCGTTCGTTCACATAGATCCACTTAATTCTCAAAGTAAGGTTCGTTTTTGTGGAAATTATGTAACACCAGCATTTCATGAATATTAATATCTCATCAACAGACCTTATTTTTGGGTACTTTATACACAATTCAGAAACCATCTTCAATTTCCCAAAATTTCTTTAATTTTTATTTTTACTCGATTTGTCACTCACTACGCTATCCTATGTCACTGGTTGTGAGGCTGACTTAAAGACCGCGAAGATTGTTCCCATAGCCATAATCAATCGAATTAATGACTTATCAAGCTTCTATTTATCTTTTGGTTACTTCCTACAATTTACTCACTTTTCTGTTTATTTGGATGAGATTGTCGTAGATCTTAAGATCCCATTCATTAATCACCATGGCGTCTCTCCTTACCATTATTCTCCTTCAAATGATCTATTGTTTTTTTTCCTCTCTCTTGAATTTCCTCTCGATTGCAATTCCATCCTCTCACGTTCTAATGTACATCCACGATATGTTTCACTCGGCCTCCCTTATCCCAACCCCCCCTCCCAGCGCCCCGAGACACCTGATGCCCTCACTTGAGTTCCTTAGGCGTCCCATCGCAGCACCCAAGTAATCCTCGCCCGGGTCCTCTCCCCGTCGTCCTTCGGCTTCCGTCTTTCGCACCTTCCTCTTCCGCCCTCCCAATTCCCTCACCACCACTCCCAAGCACTCCTCTTTTCCGTCCTTTCCCTTTCCTCGCTCGTTCCGCTCTCTTCCTTCCCCTTCTCACGCATCTGCGCCGCGTCACATATTTCTTCTTCAGGCCCATTCTTCCTCTCACACACATTTCGCCACCTCCTCCTACCCCTCCACCCTCTCCAAAGACCGTCTCGTATACTCCCTGGCCGATACTTCTTTCCTCTGTCTTCTCGAGCTAGGCCGTTCCTTTTTTTCTTCCCTCCACACCTTTCCTCCTCTCCGCTCCCTCCATCCTTCCTTCCTTCTCCATATCTCTCACTCTCTCTCTCTCTCTGTATCTCTTTCTCCTCTCACGCCTCCCTGCTCTCTCTCCACTTCTCCACTATTACCCTGCGAATGATATCATTCACATTTACGCAACGTTTCCCCATTTATCCCTCGAAAACTTTATGATTTTTGCACACGAGCGTTCTGCTGGGTTATTATCTTTCATGCTCTTCCCTCTCAGAACCAGAGACTTTGGATGTTTATATTGGTAGCGAATTTTTTTTCTGAACTCGGTTACTTTACACCCGACCCCGATGGAAATTAAATTCATGGAGAACCTTCACGTCATTCTAGAATGAAATTCTGAATTCTGAAAAGCTTTAAATGTTTTTCATGGCGAAATATATTTTAACTGAACAAAAACGTAATACAGAATTCAGATGTCTTGCCTAGGATACTATTTAAAAATAATGCACCTGTTTGTAACCCATTGTAGCAGAGTACGGTAAATTTAGCGATGGACACGAGTGGAAATATTATATATTTGTACATAAATGGCAATGACTTAATAGGAGAGCTGACCAGAAAGTAACCTCCGTTTTCGTCTAGCGTGAGAGGTAGCGGAGGAACCCGAATGGTCGCCTCATTGTCAGTCAGTCAGTATGCCTCGAACTGCAGTGGTTGGAAGGTCGTTTGTTTTCAATAGGGTCCGAATGACCAATAAAATTGAAATTCTCACCAAACGTGAAGTTCGTCCAGTGATAAGGTTTTTACTGCTAAAGAAAACTTCAAAGCTGATGACATTGATCGGGAAAATTTTGCTCAGACCAAATGTAATGAGTGATAAGAGTTGTGCGTCAGTGCTGTCGTTCGTTTAAGTGTGAACACAAATGTTCATGACGATGACATATGTGACCACCCGTCTGGATATATATATTATCCGATATATTATGTCTAATATCCTTATAGAGTTTAATTGAATGAAATCTTAATCCCGAATTCAGACATGTCGTGCTTATAACTCTTATTTAAAATAAATGCGTCTCTGTTTAACCCATGGCAGTATTGTAATGTAAATATAGCGATGAGCATGAGTGGCATATTATATATTAGTAGTATCTATCTAAAAGAAAACGTTTTCTGAAAGAGCGGTTCCAAAACAACTGAATTTCGTGAGATTTTGCACTCAAATCGAAATTTTTTTCCACCAAAGTGTACATCGTCAGATAGGCCTTGAATATGCCCATCTGCGCGTGCCTTAGTTCATTCCTAGGACTAAATTGTTTGGATAAAATAGCGCTGAGTAGGTTGAGCTTAGGGGATCAGTCGTTATTCGATTAGGTTGGGTCTTCATCTTGTTCGTTTCTTTTGAAGCTGGCCCAATTTCGGAGGAGCGGCACGACGAGTTGTGCATGCCTTTATTCATAGGAAATTCGAGCCGCACCTCCGCAATCATCAATCTCACCACGCCGCCACACTTCCTCTCGATCCATCCCCATCCGACCCCACATCGTTGCCTTCTACTCTCTATCATCATCACTCTATCCACGCCCCAAATCCTTACCCATCAAGACCGCGTGTTCTGCGCGGGATGCGATCTTGACCCACCGCTCTCACTCTCCCGTCCTGATGACCTGTGCCTCAATGAATCTTTGGCCACCCGCCATCCACTCTTCCCACGAATAACCCATTCCCCTGGTCATTCTTCTGTAAAAACAAGCGTTTGGGAGGAGCATGGACGGATTCGATATGCCTGCGTGAAATTCCCAGTTCTCATTATTAGTACCCTTTAAATATTTTCGTTTGAAAATGATTAGCTCAGTGATAATACATAATTATTTTTTATATTTTATTTAATGTTCTCTATTACTAGAATCATTCTGGGAGTTATTTTTCTTAGTGTAATGAAGTATGCCTGGACAATGGGCAAAAACCGAGTAATAATACTGCTTGCTAGAATACCACTGTATCCTTTTCTGAAATGGATTCTATTAACGAATCAGTCGTGATTAATTATAATACTATTCTCGTATTTACTCCTAAGATTTTAATATTATTTTCCTGATTATAAAATAAATAAAGCCAGAAAGTTTCAGATTAGCTCTAAGTTTATTGGAATTGTTGTAGACATGAGGGGTCAGAATAATCAGTTGTTCATAGTTCACGAAAAAAAATGTTCCCATAAACTTCTCTATTCTCTTCTACGATTCGTGATACTCTCTTTTTGGAGAAAATTGACAGGGAAGAGTAATTTTTTGTCAGTATTACCATCATCTTCATCGAAATACGACCAGACCACGCATGTCTCTATCGCATTGAAAAAAATTGCTTTACTCAATAAAAGCATTCTCATAAATTATGCCATCATGGTGCAAATGATAACCCTGTTCAAAGATTTTACATTTTTCCCATCATATTTTGATGTTTTTCTGTTAATTTGATGTTTTTCTGTTAATATTTCCCCATGAAATGGGATCTATTTCAACACGAAGATGCTCACATGAAGTAGTCAACCATTCAGCCCTTTCGGGCGATAGATCACGTGGGAGTGTTTTTCATTTTTCCTGCACATTCAATGGAGGAGGAACCATAATCGCATGACGTCTCCTCGGTTAAGAGCGCGGCGACCACCTGCTCGGGCGTGCGGTGCGGTATCCCGCGCCGGACGCGAGCGAGCGGCTCTCTCTGGGAAGGAAGGTAGCGGGGCGAGCGGGAGGAAGAAGCGAGGCGGGGAGATGAGAGAGTGGAGGCGGACGCGACTAAGGATGAGATTACGGGGAGGAAGCGACGGTAGGGGCGTCGGAATCGTTCCCGGGGACTTCTACGACTGAGTGAGTAGGAGGGGGGACGATAGTGCGGACCGAGGGATTGAGAGGATATGGTTCGAAAGAAGACGTGGGGCAGGGGAGTATTGGGGGTTGGGGATCTCGAAAACAGGGTTATGGAGCTGAGGGTGAGCTTCCAAGGAGAGGGAGTGTGGGATCCAGGGGAGGGATCCAAAGGCATAGGAGGAAGGAATAAGGAAGGATTTAGTGGGAGACTGCACTTATCGGGAGGATGGGGTGGAAAGTCGGCGGGGGATATGTTCACCGGCTCGGGGGCGATACAAAAAGACGGGAGGGGGTGAAGTTGGGGAGTGGGGAACCTGCGTTGAGACAGAAGGATGGGAGGGAGTTCTTCCACGCAGTCATCTATCCTTTTGAGTTTTTGACAGCTCACGTATAGACTTGTGCTCTTCGAGCCCGGGCATGACCTGAGGTCTTAATGCCCCATCGTGGGCCGCCGCGAGCTTCTCCCGACCCACGCCCCATATTCTGCCCCCCACCCTCCCGGTTAAATCCCCCCTGCCTACTCTCCCCTGCCCCTTAATCCTTCCCTCCCCTCACTAACACCCGTACGCGTTTTTTCCCTCTACCGCCGCTCCCCCTATTCTCCATCCACGTTCGTTCTTCTTCCCTTCTTCCCCTCTCCCCGTCCGCGGCATCTCTAGCCGTGTTGGGAGAGGCCTTCCTCCCTGGGCCACGCCCTCTTTCACCCGCCGCCGCTCGACTCTCTGCCCCGTGCAACTCCCTGCCCCCAAGGGTCTCCCTCCGCCCCACTACCTCCATCTCTCGCCATCGACTCCGCCGCCGTGGCGCGCTCGCCGCGACGGGTTGAAGCCGCCGCGTCCAAACGCCTCCCGCCCTCCGACTGCCTCCGCCGCCGTTACCGCGCCTCGCTTGAAAACAAGATTTGTCGGGAGTCTAGGGCGAGGAGAGTGGGTGGTGGAAAGTATAAAACGTTGTTGACGTACCCAACGGAAGTGGCTCAGGTGGGTCACGGGACGTTTAAGGTGTGCTCTTCCAAGCGTCCATTATTTCGCAGAAAAAAGTTCACTCTGATGATGAAATGCAAGCTTCGTTTTAAATTCTATGAGTTTCATGAGCGTATATCCTTTAAAATATGGCCATTTAATATTCCGCATAGCTCTAGTACATAACAGAGAACGTTTTATTTCTAGCTACGAAATAAATATTTTTCAAGTATGCCTACAAATTTGAATGAAGTCTAATCATTGACACTGTTGCGTGTCTAGACTTTCAATGGCCAGTCTTATAGCCATTCCCTTCTCTTCAACTCAGTATTCTACCCTTTAATTTTCCATCTTTACGTAATTGTCGTTCATTCTAAATGAAGTCAAAAGATAAAGCCTATTCCGCTGCTATGAAAGTTGTGGATCGTATTGAATTTCAAGATCCTCGTACTGTTTCTCTTCGTTAGTAACATCCTGTCTTAGTTCCTTTAATTAGTAAAACCACCGGCTATACAAAGTAAAATTCATAAATGGGAAAAATACTCGTTCGAATCTTTTAGATATTTAGGGAATAAGACATTTAATCTTGGATGTTCCTTAGATGATTATGTACGAACATTTGAGAAAAACGAGTAATTGAGTGGAAAATCAGTTTTGTCCAAGTCACTAAGCATAATAAATGACTTATTTTATAAGCTTTTATCGATAATACTTACTTGTATACTCTTCTTCGTCGTGGAAAACGACTGCAAAATTTGAATACTAATACAAAACTCTGCTTTATAAATGAGTTTTACAATGGTAATGAGAGGCTTTTAATCTTTAAAAGAGAGTCGTTCTGCGGGACTGTTTTTTTCAGCTTTCACACAATGGTTGGTGGCCTTTTCATAAATTAACCCTCTAAAAAAATGAGTTTCAAGGGACATAAAACACATTTCCCCGCTTAATGTGCAAAGTTTCTATTACCTCTTCTTCTAAAACTCATAGTAACTATATAAACTTAAACTATGCATAGAATATTAAAAAATAAGTTTCCCTGAACTATTCATTTTAGTCACGTTCATTTTATTTGAGGCGGAATTTTCTCCTTAAAAATGGTTTTAAAACGTATTTCAGAACTGATTGAAACTTCCAATTATAGCACATGGCATTACAACATATTAATTGGTAGTTGATACTCGAATTGTTAATTAATCGTAAGTGCTTCAGTGGTAGTAATTTACGAGTGTACGATAGCACGATTTCTCCTTTTCAAGCCTTACTTAGTGAAAAATTATTTTTATTTTTATGTTTATTCTTTCTCGCAGCTCTTGAAGTGATTTTCCAATGTCAATAATTCAAATTTTTTATTAGCCACGTATTACTCCCATATTCCTTCCAAATTGCAATATAGTTAATGAAAGCTAAACATTCGAGTTCATGCTAGTATTTGGAAGAAAGAGTTCCAATTGAAATAGTTATCTGTTTACGTACGACGGTAATAAGATCAAAAAATTCTGGCATAATATTTCCCAAAATGACCATTTATAATCGAATAAGATTTTCTCAAGCTTGTTAAAATCTTTTATTGAAAAATAGTTGTTCTTTATAATTTTTTATAAAAATTATTTAAAAAATTATTATATTATAATATAATATATAATATAAAAAATATATATAAATTATATAATATTATATTTTTATAATTTTTATATGTAATATATATTTATATAATAATATAATAAATTACTATTTTTAATTTTATTTGAATCCTCTTAACTGCTCATGATTACAATATGCATGCTAATTACGATTAGTTTTGTGTTTTCCATCGTAAACAGTCTTCTCTTAACTTCAAAATTCTCGAAAACTTTACATCACCCATAATTTGCGATAATGACTCATTGCGTTATAAATTTTCGGTCGAGCTTTCTTTAAATCTGATCACATTAAAAGTTTAGCTTGGAAATATATTAAACATATGGCGTCAAAATTCATGTTTTATCCACTATTACTCTCAAAGATGAGAGGTAAATAAAAGGAGAAAGAGAGAATTATAGCGTGAAGTCGAATAAAGACGCCCGTACCATATGCCTAAAATTTCATACCTGCGTTCTCCTTACTTTTTCGTATGAAGAGCTGGTATCATGCCCTTTCTTTTCCGTCCGATGAGTTTTATTGGATGCTTACTCTCTCGCACTTCCCAGAATCCTCCCCTCCCCCTTCCATCCTCTTCATCCTCCCATCCACTTCCTCCTTCGCCATTCCGTTGTTTTCCTAGTTTACACCTGCTCCACTATACATGACTTCGAATTTATGCACGGCACCCCCGTGCAAGTTTTATCTTTCCCCAAAGTGCTCTCTCTTTCTTTCTTTCTCTCTCTTTTTTGCTTCCTCATTCGTCAGGCGTCGCGTATTTTCGCCCTCCCCATTCATTTCTTCTTTCTCCTCCCCTTCACTCACCCTTAAACGTCAAATTGTTCCAAATTTCTACAAAACCCGATCCTATTGATCGTTGACTTCGTCGAGGCACACGTCACCTCCTCGTATAGGCGATACTTCTCCCCGGTGCCTAATTCCATGGATGTGTCTCCGACGGCGTGACGCTGTCGTAACAGACCGGAGGAATTTCATTGCCGGGGTTTCACTCCCGGCTTTTATTTCGTAAATATTTGTCGGTCGGAGATATTTGAGATGCTTTTCGATGAAGGTTGCCCCGGTGATGAACAAAGATAAACAGGTATGTGGAACCAATGGGGAGAGCGTTGGGAAATGTTTAAAATACGGTGGCTCTGAATGCCATAAGCACTCTATTTGTATTTTTTTTACATTTTTTGCAAGTTGCATGAGATAAATTTGGTTTATACCGTTCATATTGAATCAAAAGTAAATTGAAAGGAGATTTGTGTCTAGCAGCCGCGTCAATCATGGTAAATTTGCATTAAATTTTCAAATCCCTATGGTCGGCCTCGGCATGATTTAATATCTTAAGGAAAGGTCTAACACATTTTCTCTGTATCTAGAGATGTAAAAATTCCAAAATATCCGTTTAAGTAAAAATCTGAGGAACAATGAAAGTTCTGAATTTAATTTGCAGCGCTTCATTTGGGATAGGTCTCAGTAACCTTTGTAGCAATCTCCACTTTATAAATCTGCGTTTTGCAGATTTTCCTCATGGCCGTTAATAAGAAATAACTTTGCTGTCGAAGTTATTTCTCTTCTCCATTGCTTCCATTCCATTATGGATTAAATAGAAGGAGGGACCTATGTAAATGAAAGGAAGGCCTCTATCTATCTATCCATTCCTATTCCCCCATGATCCCCTCAAATGGCACGCCCTATGAGTCTCTTTCATTTGTTTCTGAAAGCTAAAAAAGGATTTCGAAGATAATGAGTGAAGGAAAAAGTGGTTACTCGCAAATACCCTGGTGTTTCAACCGTTACTAAATGACAAACGTTCATCGATCACAAAAATCGAATAATTTTGTGTGTTTATTCTGAAAACATATGCATGTACCCTCGTCTTTCCAATGGAAACTACATAATTCGATTGTTTTACTAGCTGGGACCTTTGATTTATTATAGATATCAAGGTTTCCGAGACCTCTCATTCGATACGTGATGGATTCTTAGGAAATATTCCTGACAAAAACCCCCAGACTTCTTCTGCTCAGGTTAAACTCCCCATTTTGTCGGAACTCTAGGAAGTAAGAAAACGATTCTCATTTCTATCACTAAGAAAATCACAAAATTCCATCGAGCACGCATAAAGGAGACACTTCATATTTTATTTTCCCACATTCCAAAGCAAAAACCGGCAAGTTTTTCCCTTTAGGAATTTCGCTTACTTACGCATGCGGTAAATTAAGAGATATTTAGGCCCATCGTCATTTCAACTGCGGGCGATAAATCAAAGCTGTTTCGTGTTAACGGCTTTGCATTTTGATTACTACTCCCGCTCGTTCGTGCTCAAACTTTCGCGATGAAATAGCAGCTTTTTGGGTCAATTTTTGGAGCTACAAAAAAAGCTAAACGCGGTGAAAGGTAATTTATGCTTAATACGCTCGTTGCGAATGACGTGAATATTTCCTAATTATGGGATGTATGTATAAATCAAAATAAACCGCTAATTTCGTACATTGCATAAGGATATGCTAATTTTTGCCGACCGGCCGTCACGTGATGGCGCCTTCAATCAATATGTGAAAGTTGTTGATTAATAGTGGGGACTAGTTGCACGGAAAAAAATAGACACCCTCGTTTGCTTGCATTTATGAAGCCGATGTTATGACTTTAAAAACGTACCGCTTAATTGGAAACTCAATTTGGTTATATTAATATTTTTTTAATATTGGCATTTTCAAATAAAATTTTATTATTTATTTCCTTTTTAATTTGCAGAAATACTCATTGTACCCATTTGGGTTGTGAATTTGATTACATCATTGGGAGTACACTGTTGGGGATAATTTTATAATTCAGAATTTCATCAGCTTAATTAAGTAATTCCAAAATGAACGATTATAGACATTTTGATTGTTGATGAGAGACCATTTGGTTTCTCTCATCACGCGGCCTTAAAAAAATCTTCGAATTCCCAAAGTTCTATTATAATTATCGTTCGCAGTGCTTAACATGAGAATGACTGGCATAATTAGTGTAGAACATGAAAAAAAAGGTGAATGATTAATGTGAAATAAAATTCTCACTTTGCTTCACCTTCGAAACAACACCCACGGGGTTTTTTGCTGAATACCTTGTGACCAAAACGCAAGGGTGTATGTTTAGCTATTTCGATTGGGGTCCTACAACTACACGTTTGCACAAAGTGGGATCGTTTGGATATTTGATCATCGGTCGTTCATTCAGTAACACTCTTAACCTTCGCCGGTAAATTACGAAAGTAGCGCAATTATTGACTACTATACTATATGGTTTCCACTATTTTGTTCTTTAAATTCGAGATCACTTATTTCTCTCAGACTACCATATTCGTTTTCAATTGTGAACAATTCTAATTAGGACCCTGTATTTTACAATTTAATCTTCTCTTTATATTATTTATACGATACCATCAATTGTAGTGTGGTATGCCAGATTGTGCCTGGTTAATAAAGGTGTGTATTCGAAACCTATCCCAAACGATAGACAACCAAATAATAATAATAGGATATCCTAAATGATGAAGGGAAGTTTATATCTCCTGTTCAGAATTGTGGATATGATATATATTGGATGTTTTGATGCTAGGTTGGGGTGGTCCGTCGAGAGATAAACTTTCTCTTCACGTGACCTTTCGCTTGACACTGCGAGGCGATAGCCATCGTAAGAATGGAAGAGAAAAGAGAAAGAGACTCTTCCTCTACGTTAAGCTCTCAATATCAGGCACCCTCCCCACTCCCTACTATTGATTTTCCACCGTGGATATCCCAAAGAAACGAAAACGAATCAACCAACTCTCATTACGAGCTTTCCTAAACTTTTCGGCGACCCGCTCTTCTCCTCGGCTGATTCTCCCCTTGTCTCATGATGGGGTGGGGCTGATATTTCTTTTCTTCTCCTGCCCCAACCCCCATCCCGCTAGTGCTCTTCCGGCATTTCCCGCCCCAACCACTCCATCGCCTCTCGGCTCCCACTCCCACCCTTTCCAGCATGAAGTCTTAATTATCTCTCCTCTCTCGCCTCCCTACCTGCCACCTTCCTGCTCACGAATCCAGCAGCCAAAAGACTAGAGGATTTATTGTTCTCATCTCTTAAGGAGCGAGCGAGTGAGAGGGTATGGATGGGATGAGGGAGAGGGGAAATGTAGGAGCGAGAACGGCAGGAAAACGGGTCTTTGTGTGTAACGTATCCCCATTCGACGGGGGGGGGGCGGGGTCGGGGTTGGTGGAGTTCTGCACGTCCGTTATTTCTCCTTCCCATACTTTATTATGGCTGCTCATTCTGTCCCTTCATTACGCACATTCTCTAAACAGGGCACTATGCTTATTATTATCGCACGCGGAGGAATTTTCTTTATTTCGCAGTAATTGCATGATGTGCGGATTTATATTTCTACAGTATACTCCCATGCCAGTCCCAAAATAACCGCACATTTCACAATGCAGAAAACGTGACATACGATGCTATCTATTAGTGTTGAAAAAGCTAACCGTTAGTTTATTTCAAATTTGGCATTGATTTTTCATATTTCGTCATCATTGAATTTCTTTCAAAACCACTTCGAATTATTTCCAGAAATTCAATCCTGTGAGTCGAAAGACTGAAAATAAGGTCCGATTCAATGGCTAGCCAGACTAAGTTTTCCATCCTTGACGATGGACCAGGCACTGCATTGAAACTTAAAAAGGGAGATTCAATTTCTACGAGAATTAGAGGTTACATTTGTTGAAGTTGTTCATGTGACTTTAAAAAAAGCAATGGTGGCTTAAAGGAGGTAAAAAGAAGTTCATGATCGCCTGCTCACTTATTTATTTCGGTTTTCAATCAAGAATAAGAAAGAAACGCCTCTTGCTTTGGGGCTCGAAAAAGAGTTGCATCGACTTACCATTTACTTCCTCTTCGAGAATGCTCTTTTATATCTAACCGCCTATTTGAAAGAGGCGTATTCACTCTGGTAATTGGATCTTGATGATAAAATCATGTAGAAGGATACAATTTTTTTAATGTTTAAAATAAAAAAAATGAATTTCAAAGTGATGCTGCACCACTGAATAAAATGTAGTGTGAGGTCCTTTACTTAAGAGTGCACGCTACTGATAATCATTTCGTGCAGTTTGGGATAAAAGCATTGATAATAACAAAATAATTGAACGAAGCTCAACTGGTTCTAAAAATCCACAGCGCTCTGATATAAAATCGTCAAAAATAAAACTTTTAATATAATTGCGGCCATGCACAGCCTGCCTAGAACAATCACAAAATCCTGTCTAGTAAGTGCTGGACAATACTTAGTCCTACTGTGTGTGTAGTCAAACTTTCTGGGCAGAAGATTATTCCACCAGAATAAATGAAAGATGAATAATGCTATCAATAAAATTACACTGAAAGAACAGCATTGGAAATGGACTGATGTGGATAAAGCGAAATCTGCGTTTGGATGCTATCAAAATCTAAATGGAAGAATGAAAGTAACTTTCCAATTGGGTAGAAATGTAACCGAAATCCCTACACGAAATTAATTAGTAATTAAAGAAAATAGGTCAAAATGAAAGTGACACCTGCTTGTACGGTCTTAATCCTGGCAAACTTCATGCATCGAATTCTAGAGTGCAACGACATACATTAAATTCTAGAGTGCAACGATAAGGGAGAAGAAAGAAGGAACCTAAGGGGTTTAAATTGGGATATTGACCAGCTATCCCAGAGGAATTAAGGAGGCGATAGGCCGATATCAGAGCTTGCAGATGGTCTGCAAAGTTCCACTGAAGCTACAACACGGATTTGTAAATTAATACCTGGAAGAATTCCTTCATGTAGAGCAATAAATGGAGAGATTTCAAGATCTGAAGATGATTAAGACAGATATAAGTAAAATAACATCAATGTAACCTCCATCAATTATGTTATTAGTCAAATAATGATAAGAATATGTAAGTGTTCATCATTAACCCTAAAAAATGTAATTTAGGTTGAAACCAATTAGGATCAGTGCAGTCTTGCACTAGCATTTTGGGGTTAAGATTAACAAGGAACTTCACCGTAAAATCATCATCGCCTCATAATTGATTGAGTAATGCAAGGATGATATTTTAGGTGTAGAAATCCTGTAAACGGTGTAAAACTACATTTCAAGAATACTATTTGCAAAGGTGAGCGAATGCGACTGTGACGCATGGCCGTCAGATGTGACGTGATGCCCTCCGTCCGTCCTTTGTCGAAAAGTAACGCACGAGTCATCCTATCGAACACGAATGGTACATAAGTGAATCGCGAGTATATTTTTAATTTTACTCGCCAATCAAAAGAGAAAAATAAAATATCGCATGCGTAAATCTGAATATCTTTTTCTGCGTTTTAGTAACCCGCAAAACCGATCGAGAGGCTTGGCAGCCGTCCCTCGCATTCCTCGCCAATTCTAGGTTTCCCTTCCCCGTCGTATTCCCGCCCACCGCTCTCCTCCCGACTCACTCACGCATCGTCCGTGGTTTCCGCCATTCACTCTGCCGTGGCCACCTTCTCGAATCATCATTTCGGCCCCAGCGCCCGCTTCCCTCTCTTCCCGTCTCCAAATCAATTAATCAATTCTACCACCACCACCACCGATGCTCGATGATGCTGCCACCGCGGTCCCCTCTCCGATCGCCCAGTCATGCCCTAACCTAACCATGACCCTCCTTCCCCTGGCCCGCGCCCCTTACCCGTGACACTTCCGACTCCTCCCTCCCACTTCACCCTCCACCCTTCGCCCCCTCACGTAGGCACCGCCAACTCACTCCTTCCCTCTCCCGGTTGAATTAGCTCCCACCGAACACCCACTCTTTCCCCGTCCTCGCCTGCCGCGCCTACGAGACGATTTTCGCCGTGAAAGTCGACCTCCCACTCGGTCGTTCGCTCACGTCCGCATGGTCTAATATGTTTGCGGGCACGCTTGTTTCGCAAATTAATGTTCTCTCTCCCTGTTATTCCCACTCATGTTTCTTTTCGTTCCGTTTGCCTTTTATTTATTTCCTTCTGATGAAGGTACCGAAATAGCATTTCAGCTTGATCCCTGGAGAGAGAGAGAGATGTGACGCTGACAATTAAAAAATTTTATCACTTATTTATCACAAAATTTATATGCATTGATGTTAATTCACTGGTGATAAAAATTGGGTATATTAAATTATTTGTTTTATTGATTGAATAGTGTGCCCACTTCAACTCATTAGTCATTTTTACAGTTTAAATGAAATTTTGTGAATTGATCTTATAATTTTATTTGGTGTTCAATTTATAATTTTGGTACGTATACATGGCAAAAGCAACCACTTTTTATCAAATTTACTTCTTTTCAATTTTTCTCTTTTCTTTCATTGATTGAAATATTTTTCGATATGGGGTTATGAAAGAATTTACGTTTTTTTTATTTAATCTCGATCAAATAAAGCATAGCACCACGTATTACTTTAACAAAAGTTTTGAGATAGTTTGATGGAATCATTATTTAATCAATACGGAGTGGGTAAAAATAGAAACAAGAGAATAACGTTAAAAAATTGAACTAATATCCCTAACATGATGAATGTTTAGACATAATTTTGTAAGTATCGGACAAATCAAAGTCAAGAATAAGCAATAACGAGATTAATATCCACTTAGTGAAAAGTTTTCTATTTATCTATATATTCCTACAAAATTAATTTTTTTAAAGTCTTAATCGAAACTTGCTTCTTTTTTAGTTTGAACATATATATTATGAAGCGACAAACGAACGGTTATTTGGAAAAATTAAATCCAATCCTGAATAACATAATCCTATTGAATATTTTAAGGATAATAGTAGTAATTCATTGTTGGACACAACTGAATGGCTCACAGGTTACCTTAATTGATATTGTGGAATAATTTCAGAGAGTACCGAAACATTTTTACGGAGAAAGGGTGGCGACCCGATCATCCGTTTATAGCCCTCTACCACGGGTCTCTTCTCAGCTTCATGCGGCGGTGACGGAAGCCCCGCTATGGGTCCCTGGCCTTAAATGCCACGTCGTCCGACATCAAGGATGCCGACCCTTTAATGGCACGAATGGCCACGGCTAATTGATTCCAATCACCCCTTCCGCACTCCTTGCTCCCGCCTCGCTTCACGCTCTCTCGAGTCCCAGCCGTCTCTAATGTAGGGATGACTAACTCCGTGTGCTACAATTGAATTTTTCTTGCCCAACTCACGTGCCCCCCACCACTCGGCTCGGCGAGGTTCTCTCACACTTCTTACGCTCTCGTTATGTTAATTCTGTGGCATGCGTTCGCAATTCATTCATTTGAGCTCAAAGTCACGCTCACGGTAAATTATCCATCCTAGTTTCTTTGCTGGATAAAATTGTTCTAGGGTAAAATTTGGTTTTCACTAAAAGGAGGGCAACGACATTACTGAAATTTTCTATTACATTACAAGCTCCTTGAATGAAACTTCGTCTCGCCTCATAAGTGTATGCTTCTAACGTAACGATTACATTTCCTAAACTTTGTTCTGCACGGGGTATTTTTACCTTGACAATAGGTTTCACACTAGTGTCTTACGATACACAATAAATTTATTCTCAAAATAAAAAAAATACCTATTTTCTTATATGCTAATTCAATCGGGCCAATCAAATAATTTTTGACTTGTTGAGTTCTTTTAATTTATTATTTATTCATTAATAAATATGCTGACAGTATTAACTTGCATGATAATAGTTCGGCATGGTAATCTTTTACGTTATTTTACATGAGACAGAAATTAAAACCTATCGTCAATTAAATTTTGGGGTTCTAATACACGAATTAATGTCAACGGCAAAATTATTTGAATTATTTCAGTATACAATATTTACAATTGATTACAATATACTGCAATGAATGCATTAGTCGCTTTGAACACTTTCCGGAGCAGTTATTGTAACGTAAAAAAAAAACAAATTATTTTCCCCTGAGATAATATCAGTTATATTTTATAAATTCATATTTAAATAGCTAATTAATCGAAATATATTTTTATTCTCTCAGTGTTATTAATACTCAACTTGTCCTTTTTGGGATAAATTTAGATCATAATATCCAAATATCAATCCTTTTATGGTGAAAGTGTAATTACTTTGAATCATTTGTTTATGTTTTTTTTAAATTTAATGCATAACACTACTTTTATGCTCATGTAAGTCTACACGTTCTTATCTTTTTTTTTAATGGAGCTCCTCGCCACGTTGTACTAATGTCACGGCTAGTCATGGAGAGGTAGTCCCCGCAACATGGGCGCCACTCGTTAAAAAAAATATCCCACATCCAAACGACGCCAGATCCGCTCTCTCTCTCTCTCTCTCTCTCTCTCTCTCTCCTTACTTTCCATCCACTCTCCGAAATTATTCCCTGCAATATTATGCATTTCCTTCCGGGCATCACCTGCTCACAAGATTAGGCTGATCCTCGGAGCACAGAGTTTGGCGCCACACGCGCAATACTAATCTCATAGGAATGCGCAATGCGGGCATGTGTTGTTCGCGATGTCTCGCCTGCGAGAGCAGTTCTCTGGTATCTCCCCCCCCCCCTCCCCCTACTTCCTAACCCACTACACCACCCCCTTCCCTCATGCTTGCTTACACAAACACACACACACAACACCTCTCTCTCCCTCGCCTTCCCCTCTTCGTGAGCGGGCGTAAATCTCATCCCTCCTCCCCTACTACGCTGCCCCCCCCCCAAAATGCAGGTTGCAATTCCCCGCAACGGCGCAGTCTCATCTGGAGCGTGAACACAAATGTGTGCGCACATTGCCGCCACAAGTTTTTCAATTGTTGTTTCCAACCACCGGAAGTTTTTCCATGTTTGCAACATAATTTTCCTCCCTTTCAGTACCGGGATTATCAGAGGCTTCAAAAAAGAATATATTTGGTGGACGATTCAAGTTGATTTTTGGGATGTTTTCGGTCCGCGAATTATGTGTTGCGACATGTCTCGTGTCCTTCCGCGTACGAAAAAAAAATTCAATGCGTGGGATGTAAAAAACCTCTGGGATAACGTATACTTGCATGGTCAGACTTTCAGTGTAACTGAAGCCAAATATCATTTCATTTACGAATCAGATATTTTTTGCGTTTCCCAAAATAATCTCCAGCATTCTACTTAGTTATGAATTGGTAAAATGCCTTATTTTATTGCAGAAATTCCTTATTGCTGTCATAATTATATTAATATCTCTGTGATTCAGTCAGAAATTATATTGAAGTATCATGCTATTTGTAAAAACACACAAAACAACAAGGATTTCATGATGATCAAGTGTTGATGGCTTCATAGAAGAAAAGGGATTAATGGGCCTCAAACTGTTTTCAGTGTTTTTAATTCCAATCTCAGACAACCTTTTTGGTGACATATGGTGGCTTCATAGTCTTTGATAAAATCTTGGAAAAATAAGAAACGGAAAGGGAGGTCGCTGTAACAGTATACCCATCTGTTGCTCCTAACTTCACCAAATTCATTCATCGTGACGATGTTGAAGTTCTTGGAAAGTTGAAAATAAAAGGATGTAGTTTTGATTGTATCAGTGAGGCGCTAAATATTTGCTTAAAATGGTTTAATAAAAGGCTTTGATTCTTATACTCCCTTCAAAACTATAATCATATATGCAGAAAAAAATAAGCAATACCTTGGCGCTGGTTGCAACAGTCATCGCGCTTCAAAAATGTGTCTCCAAAAGAGACCGCCTTTGGAAGACTGGCAATTAGAAAGTATTACTGTACATATCTTTTTTACTGTAAATTTGATTCCTTTGATTTGAAACTATGAAAATAATTCTGATCTGCGATATTAATTTTTTCTTTATTTCCAATTTTAACTGCATGAACATGTGCAAATAAAAATATTAACTATTACTAGCTGTACTTGGACTAAGCTTTGAATTTCAATGTATTATTAGCATAATTCCTGAAGGAGACACCCATTTTAGCGATGTTGAGAGGAAATCTAGTGGAAAAAATTAGTATTCATCAAATGGATAGCATCCATTTTAATAGTATGTGTTCTCATGGAGCAAGAGTATTATATCACTATTGCATAATATTATAACCGTTGAAATGACAATGGTATGCGATATAAATACAATTAAACTCGGTATTTTCCTAGTAAAAATTACATTCTTCATTAATATTCTACTTAGAGGGTATTATTAAATTATTATACATGTATTTTTGTAAAAATAAGTAATATTGTACACAAATTCTCATCTCATAAGTTAGATTAATTAAATACCAAAGTATTTCCATCACGTTCTTTCCTAAAGTAGTCCGCCATGTCCCTTTTACAACACCAGCCTCGACATCCACAGCTGTACAAATCTATTGTCCAGAGCTCATGAATAATTTAACACTTGAGCAGATTTTGCATGGAATGTTTGACATCAGTTTCGACAAAAGCTTATGCAAATTCTAATTCAGCTTCAGTCCATGATACCAATTTAAGGTGCAATGTGACATGAAAGCATGTTGGTAAAACTGGAATAATATTTCGTAGGTGTATTTCAAGTCAAACTCAGGATAGAAGAATAAACACTTCCATCAAAACTTAATAAAAATTAATCAATTCAAAACATTCTCTTAGTTTTTTTCCTGTTTAGTCTTTTGATCAGGATGTTTCAATGAAAACTTAACGAGAACAGAAATACCGAATAATAACAATCAAGCGTAATTCATCTATTAACTTTTCCATCGTCTTGGACCCCTGTCTCAACGATGCCTACAAACATCCCTGTTCAACGCAAGAGATCTATATCACGTCGTGCTACAAAAGGAACTTTCAATTCCACCTAGCGTGCGTCCGCCTCGCAGCACAAGTTGAAATCTTTAAATGTTTCCGAGTCGTTTCATCCCTTCTAGCACCTCTCCTATCTCCCCTTTAACCCCCCTTCCTTCTCCTCCTCTTCTCACCCACTCCGCATTTATCGTATCTGAATTCCCTAGTTGAATCGGAATTTCATCTTGGGAGACGAGTGATCGAGTTTACGGGACTGTGGGGAAGGGGGAGGGTGTATCTCGAAGAGGGAGAAAGGTAGTACGTGGGGGGGACGAAGAGAGAAGGTAGTCTGCGCGGGCGGGAGTTTTGTGGGCGCGTGAGACTTGCGATAGGGAGGGCGTTCGTGTGTGTTTGTGTGGTCGGATGAAGGAAGGAGGATGGGGGGGGGGGGGGTGGGAAAGCGTTTCTTCGAAATGGCTGGCTGCTCGAGTTCGGACGGTTTTCTTCTTTTTTCTCTAGAGTATAAGGGGTGGGCCCGCAAGTCGAGTAATGAATGAGAAATGGGTGGAGGAGAGAGCGAGTGGGACAGTCGGTGGGTGAGGGAAAGGGGGAGGAGGGCCATGTTTTACGCGGCAGATAGCAACGCAAGCTTTTGTGAAAGAAAGAGGACAATTGGGAGGAGGAAAAAATGAGATCACCAGACTAATTGCCAAAATCCAATTAAGAAATGTCAATTACACAAAGAGTTATAGAGTACAAATCCATTCCACGTTTTCGATCGTGGTTTCCGCTTTATGCACTTCGATGCACCCTCGGGCAGTCATTATCTTACTGGAATGAGGTAAATTTTGACTTTTGAAGATAGTTAATTTCCAGAAAATTGAATAATTAGTAGTTAAACAATCTTTGGACACTTGTAAAGGTACGGTGATATATTTATGAGACTTATCTTAAGAAGTGAAAAAGCTTATTCAAAATTGCTACGACTTTGCTTTCCTGTGGAAGTACTTATAGTGCATTACTTCTAAATGACTAACGTTAAATTAAAAATTTCATTGGAGATAAAGTGATGTAATGCAATTGTAATAAAATCAGGAGGCTTAGTATAAAGCATGAATAGTTTATTAAAGAGAGTATTATGTATTCATAAGCAATCTTGTCCATGAATAGGAGAAATGCTATAATTAAATTTTATCCGAATAGTATTTAAAAATTGTGGAATTATACCTACCAAGAGTGATTGGAATAATAAATATGTTATATACTCATCCCTTTAAAACTTTTACCAGTTCGTACAGCTGGTAAGGATTATGAACAATATTAGAAATTCTCATTTCAATATCATAGATAAAAAACAATAATATATGCACACATTTGCATAGCAATAAATATTTTAAATAAGTAAGTATTGACACGAAAGAAAATAATTTTGAAAGAGCAATAATAAATATATAAATATTTTATTGGCTAAAATTCATAGAATAAAGAATAATGTCAAGTGTGTGTCATTTAATAATATTTATACTCAACGCTGGAGGTAATGTTTCCGGAATAATCAGCGCCAATGTGTTCTATTTCTTAATATTTAATTATTGAATACATAAGTAAATAAATTCTAATTCGCATTATTCTAGTAGTCATTGGATTTAAAATTTTTGGAGAAAAATAGCGAAATACATAATAATTGATGAGTGAACATTGGTACCATAAAATAATTGATAATGTTATTTCGGAAAAATGCGGTACGCCGTAATTCTTTTGTCTATTACAAAGGTGAAGAGGATGGAGTGGGAAAAAAACCAGGCCATAATTTTCATTTCATAATTGGATTGGATTAGGTATTAAAAACTACGAAATTCGTTAGGAAAGGCGATCTTCGTTTATACAGTATTTTATTTTAGATCAGTTATAAAGAATTCAAGCACCAGAAGGTATTGGATATGAGAATTCGAGCGTGTATGCAAAAATATTTCCTTTTTTCGAGAATCTCATTATTCATTATTTTTGTGCTATTGCGACAATATGCCATTTTCAACGTATGCCTTGTGAAAAAACCACATGAGGGTTTGCTCTAGAATCCTGTTTATCTGCAACGGCTGCAGGAATAACTACACCTATAAAAACCAGTATAAACAGCGAAGATTCTAGTTTTTGGCAAGTTTCCGACGATATGAACTCCACACTTACGAATGCACTGGGGACATGCAAGCTGGATCCTTGCCCAACAACAAGGGGCAAAATCTTTTTATAAAAGACTATATTTCACCTGTTTAGAGAATTCCATGGCAGTGCAACCCTGCGCTAGACATATTTCGTCTACTGCCA
Organism: Hetaerina titia; assembly: GCA_037158775.1. Taxonomy (NCBI): domain Eukaryota; kingdom Metazoa; phylum Arthropoda; class Insecta; order Odonata; family Calopterygidae; genus Hetaerina; species Hetaerina titia. The sequence continues at coordinate 61,771,130 of CM073769.1, read as the reverse complement.
TTAAACAGATAAGAGACAAATAAATGCAAATCCTACGAAATGAAGGAGAATTTAGCTGAAGAGGAAAGAAGACCCATTGAAATTATATTTCTGTGGGACAATTTTCACTGAAAGAATGGCTATTTGCCTACTAATTGCCTTCTTGCGCTCGATCGTTCCTTCCAAGTTTTGAAGATTAAAGTATGACTGTGGAAGGATGAGCATCTTTTTTATCCAGGAAAAGGGGCTAGAGATGTAAACTTTGGCTTTCATGCTGTTCATGCAACTTTAAATTTGGTATATTCTATGTTGCAGAAAAGTATATGAAAAGCAACAATTCCCTCAGCCTTAGCATGAGGAATGACTGCGCTCAGTGCAAATCATACTAAGGACAATTGTTACCGATGTATTTAGTTTAGTATCAAGCCTTATGTTAATCAACTCATTGGCAAAGATCGTCATCTACACCCAAGAAATACCGCAATTGTATGTATAATTTAGTACGTATGATTATTGTTAAAGCTGTCTTATATCTTGCATTTTTATACGCTAAAATTGAGTAAATATGAAACCTATCTAGGACAATATTTTTCCTAGCATATGATTGCATACTTTACGTTGACCCCTTTAGCAACCTGATGGGTAGGTGCTCTATAACGATCCCATGGCATGATAATAACGCCACGAGATAGTCGTTGACTCATTACTGAAGAGAAATAATTGTAAATTTAATAAATCTGCCTCATTGCAATTGTACAGTAATGATACTCCTACCTTTGAGATTCCTTATTACAATGCATTGAAGTGTGAATTTAGTTGTAATTTTTAAAAAGCATGTACAGTAATTCTTTCCAATGGTTAAATTTATTTGCGTCGTTGGGATAAAAATCTCGTTAACCTGTGAGATTATGTGAGTAGTTTGCTATGTTGAACGCCTTTATAGCCCAAACGCGGAAGGGACGGTCGACAATGACTACAGTTGGAGATTATCAGAGAGATTTCCAGATGCGGAGAGGCGGGGGGGGGGTGTTTTCCTTCCAGTCGCAGGCACCTCAGCAAACCTTCCACGGCAATAAACATTGAAAAATCGCGGAATAATACTTCCAAGGGTGGTCAGGTTCCCGTACGAGCGAACTGCCTACCGCCTTATCCCCCAAAGAAGACGCGATATTTCATCAAAACCGTCTGAACCTTCTAACCTTCTGACAAATAATTTTATTTGAAGCTTGTCTCCGAAAATCCTTCCCGCTTTATTAATTTCCCAAGCTTTTGCGTAGTCTTCTCCTCCGACCTCCCGCTCCCCCCCCTCCCTCCCTCTCGCCGCACGTCTTATTTGGGTGTTCCCTGCTCCACACCCTCGTCTTCCTCCTACCTCCCATCCCGCCCCGCCAGTTCCCTTAATTCCCTCAATCTCCGCCACCAAAACTCCCCCACTCCGAACCCACTCCCCCTTCTCCTCTCTCTCCCGCCCCCAGCCATCCTCTCCCTGCCTTTGGCTCACTTTTTTCTTCCAAATCTCGTTTCCAGGTGGGCGTCTCCCCTTCCTGTATGCTGCCAATTCTGTTAACGATCAATCAGCGCTTCGAATCTCAGCATCATTTATTGCTCCCTCCCCACTTGTCATTTTTATTCATATTGCCTCCATTTCCCCTCCCCCCTGCCGTGTGCTGGCTCCTTTCCCTCCTCCATCCGACAGCAAAACCCCCCCCCCAACTCAACCCTGAACCCCAGGCGTACCTCTCTCCACTCCCATTCCCTTCCCCCCACCCTCTCCGCTGCATGTCTCCCGCTTTATCTCAACTTCCTTTCACTCATGTTCCCCGTGTATTAGGAACATTTTCCGAGGTTTCCATTTGGGACGGGTTTACACGCTCCTTTTTGTTTGCCATGACCTTTTTTTAGGTTTCGATTTTTTTTTATTATTCTGTTTATTTAAAACCTCGCCTGTCTTATGCTCGTATTCTGGGTTTATTTGAGTGAATTGTGGATTTTCGATTTTTTGAAGGGTGTCTCAATTTTCCCGTTCATTTCTGTTATCTTCGTTCAATCTTTTTAAAATTATTTTATCAACTCATTCAAGGTATTCTACTCGCCTTAGATGAATTAATGCTCTCGATTTGAGAACAGGAATGATCAGTTGAAAAAAGAAACCCCCTTCCAAAGGTATCGTACATATAAATAATCACATATTTTTTATTAACTGATTAAATTAATTAACAATAAAATAAATTATTGTTTAATGAGTAATGTTACATCACTGGATAAATAGTCTACATAAAAACCGGCTCTAACGTGAAATCTCTTTTTTTTTCTAGGTGAGTACTTCCTGATTATATCTTCAGTTACTCATGATCTGTGGAGAGCAAGTTGGATGAATCTGCTGCCGTAGCCTCAAAATGTACGTTTGAAAACCCTATAACCAATATTTATGTGCCTATGCTAATTGCATTGCTCTTTAAAATGACGGTGTCGTTATGCTGGGTTTAGTACCAGTGGACTGTCTTTTATCATATTGATGTTTCCTCGAAAAATTATATTTCATCCTCACGTTTTAAATACACCCTGTTGAAACAAAAAGGTGTTTTTGACGTGAACATCTGAGTACAATCTAATCACCATGGGAATAGGATAAATCGGAATGTTAAATAATTATCCAATAAAAATATCGAAAGAGCTGGTATCGAATGGCGGTTATACTTCCAATTCGAGTCTCAAAGCAGGAAATAATGTTGCCTCTCCTTGAGATATTTTGGGCAGGAAGTAGGGTATCCTTAATGTCTCTCCCGTTCAAAGCCTCGTAACAGTTTAAGAGTCACCTGTAATCCAGGACTTTTGTGCTTGGAGAGCAGCGAAGAGCCTTGGGTAATTCCGGCTGATGTTAGGTACTCCACTTCTTCGCGCCGGCCGTAACTTCTTTCCGTCGGCGGTAGCCTCCCTGTGGGGATGGATGGATGTTCACCCTCAGCTCCCGTCCCCTCTCAGACTCCTCTGCACGCTCGTCCCGCCCGCACCACTCAAACCGCCCAATTTCCCAAACATTTTTACCTCCGATCCCTCTCCTTCCTTTCCTCCAAGGACCAGGCCTCTGCCCGTTTCCGCCTCTTCCTCACGCTTCCAATCACTACCTGATTCCACCAATGAACGCCCGTTCTCCTCCTCCCTTTCACATTTGAAACCCTTTCATCTTCATTCCCCTTAGCCCCCCTCACGCACGCGAGATCCTTCCGCCCGTCTTCTCTTCACGCCCGTCCTTTCTCCCTTCGTATCCAACCTCGCCCATGCTCTTCCCCTGCAGGAATGAATGCTTGTCCTTTTCTTCACATCGCTGGCAACACTGCGCTCACCCTTATTACTCTACACCTCCTTCCATTTTATTTCCTCACATTTTTACCTTCCCCGACGAGTTTACTCAGTCCTTCCCTCATTTTATCGCTCTCCCTTTCCTGCCATCTCTATTGGGCAATTGACGCGGTAGTCGAGAGGGTAGAACGTTGGGCTACTGACCGATCCCTCAGCTCCCTGGTTTTATTCTGAATGATGTCTCCGGGCAGACTAAGCTTCACCAAACCTATGTAATTTTACCGGAACCAAAACATTTGAAAGCTGTGATGGTACGGTGTGCGATATATGTGTGTGTGTGTATATAGAAAAAAAAATATATATATATACACACACACATATATTACACACTGTGGTGAGTTTCACGTGCCATTGACCGCAATTTAGGCGAGCTCCAACTTAACCATCCAACCAATCTTTGGGTCGACTACATTGGTTTTAATGAGCAACGCTTTTTCGTACTCTCTGAGCTACTTCCCTCTCATTTTCCCTCGCCATTCTTTGGCTTTTGGCATCCTATCGATCCCACGAAGAATTTCTCCTCCTTATACATCACCTTGTTAAACTTAAAGTCGCACATCAAATGCTTTCTCTCTTTAGCAACTTCGTAAATTATTCCACTAATTTAACTACTAAACTATGCCTTTGTCACATTGAAGCTGAATACCGAACGTCTAATTTGTAGCGTTGTTAGGTTTTGATGTGGTTCTTTATTACGTGGAGCATTACTACTTCATTATTTCCTTGATACCTTGACAAACACGACGAGCTAATTTCACCGCCAAAGTATGTCGGCGATAATTAGAAATAATTGCGCTTTTACTAATGAATTGAAACATGAAGTCAGATGTTACTCACTTGAGAAGCCTCGCGTCAGTGGTTATTTACTTTATTCCTCATTGGAAAAGAAAATATGAAAGGTTATCGTTTTCGGTTTTGGGTGCTCTTTTAAAGGATTAATCAAAGTCCATCCACATGTCAACAGAGAAATGGAATGATAAAAATATTTTTTAAACTTTGAAAATTCAATTTAAAGTCATAGGGCATCAAATGCTTTTCATTTCCCGGAATCAATAAATGCTTTGATTTTAATATGTTTTTCTCTGATTCCTTATTCAAGCCCTTATTTATATTCGACCACCAGGCGGGTCAAAGGAGTAATTTTCGTTTCATCTCTCCACTCCCTGTCGTTACATACCCCCTCCCCTTTTCCCATATTCCCATTCGCGTTTTCCCTCTCCTATGCTCCGCTCTCTTTCACCCCGCATGTGCCGTCCGCCCAACCCAATCGGCAAAGCCTCCGAAGTCGCGATAAGGATCGATTGAATCTAGCGTCAAAACTCCTCCTCTCTTTCTCATCACGTGCCCTCTCCACACCTCTCTACCCTTCCCCCTTCCTTCGCCCCCACCCCGTCAACCCATCCCCCGCACACTCGCACCGAACGTGTGATAGAGAGAAATGGATTGAAAGCGAGCGTGCCGGAATGTCTACAATATTCCTCAACCTTTGCAAATTTCTGGCGAATCGATCATTCGATAGCCATCCACGCCACCGCTTCCCCGTTTATTTTGCCGGCAACATCCAGCCTCCGTTTTTGTGCCTTTTCGGTTCTCATTTTCTGAAAGAATCTTCGTTGTCTATACTGTTTGCACCTCCGTGAGATTATTAAAATTATACTCCTCCCAAAACCGGGACGCTAGATCCCCGTGCAATCTTATGTTATACTTCTAATACCCATCGGTGTCTGCAGCCGACCACGATAGCCCGCTCGCTAGACACAGTAGCCGTCTTGGCAGCGCAACAGTTGGAGATTCGAAATCTGCCTTGTACTAATATCTTTTTTGTCCTATGACTATGTAATTATGTCTTATTGTACGATTCAGTCATAAAACCAATAAATCCAGAGTCAATTAATACGAATAAATTTACGTTTGAGGGACACAATAAATATGTCAACTTTGTAAGCTTGTACGTTAGCTGTTCTTATACACTCACTCGTAATTGTTTCCCTGTACCATAGTGATCCAAATTTTTCCCGTGTGCAGTTTTGTAAATTGATCAGTTTAATGTTGTACTGTAATCACAAGCATTTTTTATTTTCTTTAAAGTAAGGATGTTACACTTTAGAATCCTTGAAATATTTCCTCCCTTCCTGTCAAAGAATCTTTAATCTTTAAGTTATTGGAAAGTAGACATTATTGAAGGAAGCCTTACGTTGTTATAATACCCTTTTGTAAATTGTTTCTTCCCAAATATGCTGCCACCAACCTGATGAGATTCCTCAGGAATTTCATATTCTCAAAAAAAAACCTTGATAGAAATGCAATCAAATATCCACTAACTAGAAAATTCATCGGAATGTCAAATCAGCGGAAAGGGTGGAAAAATTTCCTCGGTGGATTCCAGTGGAATTATCCCCCACTCCCACCCGCCCGGGTATCTTCTCATCGCCTTAACTCGTCCCTGCCGACACTGTGTCACTCTCTCTCCTTCCCCGCGCTTTAAAGGGCGAGGCCGGGAATGCTCCCCTCATCTTCGCCCGCCACTCCTCAAGTACCTCATCTCTCCCCTCCGCCGCACGCCCGGATTCCTTACCCCATGCTGTCAGCTATCACCTCCCGCCTCTTCCAATCTTCGCCTCTCTCGTTCCTCGTCAACTCCTCTGCGGCCCTCCTTCTCACTACCGCAGCCTTCCATTCTATCCCCCTCTTTCTCTAAGATCCCCGTCCCAACTCACCTTAACTCCCTATTAAATCACAGGGAACGAATCGTACTTAATTTCTTAATCTCGTTTTTTTTTCAAATTTCCTTTTAATCTTAGCATCTCAATCTTATTCCTTCGAACGGCTTTGATGACATCCGCAATCACTGTGCTCTGCTTTTAGTTTCTTTACGGTTCCTTTGATTTTTCTCGTTTCTTTTTATACGTTCTCCATACCTCCTACATTCCACCTTTTTCTCTACAAATCTCCGGTGGATATTGGGAGTTTGGGAGTGGAATATCAGATGGAATTCTTTTTTTCTGGCAATTGATAAAATTTTATAATTACTTTTCGGTTCAGAGGTATTTTTTCCAAAATATTTTTCTTTTTCCATTCATATTTCATGGGGATATAGTTCCCTAAATAAAATTTGTAAAATTATTTCTGTAACCTCTTATTTTCCTCGTATCAGCCTCAAACCTCATCCTATTTGAAACATTTTCATAACATTTATATGTACTATAACAGTCAATTTGATATATTCGTTGACAAAGCAGTCTTAAACGTCATTCTAATAACACAAAAGGCACAATTTCTTTAAAATATCTAAAATATATCTATGTGTTACATCATTGCCAGTAGACGTTTGCATTAATCTTAATAGAACATATGTAGTTGTTAATTTAAGATGAACAACTATTAATTATCAGCTGTAATTCTATTTGAGTTCAGCATTAAATATGAACTCCCATTTTACCTTTTAATACTAATTCATGAACTATTCAATTTTTAACTTTAAGGGCTCCAAATCATACTGAAAATTTTAGCATAATAACTTCAATAATTTTAAGACTACGGAAAAGTATTCTAATTGATATTCTTTTCTAACTGTCATAATTATTACGGTAGTACGTTCAATATTATTTTTACGATGGCTTCGTATTCATCATATTTAAATTTGAATAGTTAAAAAAAAACAGATTTAATCTCTAGTGTGTACGTCCATGGAAGTATTTGGTAAAAGACACAAATGAGACCATCGGTAAGAAATTTTGCGATTCCCACCCTCCGCGAGGTGTCTAAGTCACAATCTTTGGTTATGCGGTTTCGAAGTTATGATAGGGGGGATTAAAATTTTCTGTTCCTCCGCGGCATTTAACAACGCAACTATAAAAACTCGCATTAAATTCAGCGGAACAAATTAACTGTTTGCACTGAAGATTTTCCCTCCTTGCTCCTAGTACGCCGGCAGCGCAGTTAACACGGGAGTCATCTTCATAAAGGAGAAGGGAGTCATGCTAAGGGATCTGAAGAGAGTGAGAGAGTGAGAGAGATTGAGAGGGTGATGGGGGGTTCATGCACACGGAGTGATGTCTGCACTCTCAAAAATTAAGCAATTGTTTCCAAGCGTCTCACCCACGTCGCTCCGCCTCTCTCACTCCTCGCCTTTGTTCTCCTGCGAGCGGAAAAATATTACCCCCCCATCCGTCGTCCTCCATTCGTCGAAATCCTCGCCATTCTTTTCTCCTCGGCTCGCGCTCATAATCCCCCGCTTCATCCCACTCGCTTAATGCACGAACCTCTCTCTCTCTCTCCGTGAGCGGGCGTGCGAACATCTCTTTCTACCTCTCCCGCTTTCTCATTCCCTCTCTCTCGTTTCCCTTTGGCACAATCGCAGGCAACGCACCCCGGTTAAGAAATGTCCCCTCCCTCTCGCCCTGTTTGTGCACGGGAGGAAAATGATATGACGAGAGAGCGGAGGCGCTGGAAGCCCGACAAGATAGTCTCTCCGTCCCTACTGTTGACTCTCCCCGACTACGCGGCCCCTCGGAAAACTTTAAAATGCGATCTTCATTGGAGGAAGGAACGTCGGAGGAGGTTTTCGTGGTTTCTTCTGCAAGGCGCGAGGGTGGCGGATCGCCTTTCCCTTCTAATCGTCTCGGAACAAAAGCCATTTCGCGAGATGAGAGGCGAGTCCCGATCCCATTGACGAATGGCAGAGTGGGATGTTGTGGGAGTGGGGAGGTGAGAGGATTTCTTTTTTTGTTCCACGAGTCATAATTTAGCCCGTGTCCTCATTCAGGGGTTAATGGAACGTGATTGATGGGAGTGAAACCGCGGGGCATTTTTTTTACTCTATGCGGAACATGTGGTCAGCGGTTCGTTAACTTCGGAGTTTTACGATTCACATCACGTTCTCCTCTGCCTCGATTTTCCTTTGAATTTTACGCTGTTTTTTTTAATATACAGAGGAATTAGAGCGATCTTTTCGTGTCACCGTGAAAAAAAATTCTTGCAAGTTTTGATGAATTGCGCCGCCGTTAATATGGTGAAATGACTATGCATCCCAAGGGTGGGAAAACTGCTCTATAAAATATCATCGAGAATATATGTAAAGCTGAATTTTTCAGAAATGCTTCGTTTCATGTTTTAACCTGTTAAATTCCCCGAGGAGCTACCAGATAATTCGCTGCTAATTCATTTTACCCTCCTGGTTTGCTGACTTCTTTACAATACCATGATCAGTTCCTGTTTTGGTCGATCTATAAGGATCCTACTTGTGCTTTTCATCTAAACTCTTCTTAGTTCACGTTCATATAATACTTTTCCTGAAAATTGCAATTCTCTGTCTTCTTTGTGAAAGACTATTTTGGTCAAGAGTAAACACAAGAGATCCAAACATTATTATCTACGAAAAAAACAAATCTACCGATTTTAAATCCAGATATCATTCAAGTGATTATACTAGCGTTTAATCGAATGATTAATCAACACTAATACTTCTCCATTTATACCCTTATACGTATATTGGGAGTGCCATTCCCTGTAGCTGGAGGTCGCAGTCTTAAGTCATCCCCTACCTTAAAAACACAAAAGAAGTTTCACCGAAATAGACAACACCCTTTCCTCCCGTCTCACTAGAGAGATACCTATCCCCTATTGATTAAACTCAAATTTAAACCAATTGAAGTGGCAATTGAATTACATCCACGTGAGATTTCCCGTTAGGAAGCCAAAAGATAAACTTCACCCTCTGGAGTTAGGGTTCGACACGCATGGATCATATTGTTTTCAGAACATCATCACCAACGTAATCCCTCCCTCCTCACCCTCGCGCCTCAACATCCTCGTGAAGTCTGTTCTCTCAAGTCTATCAGCTTAATTGAATCCCCTCCGTACTAATGCCACTATGTGCCAATACTGCGGAAGTAGCTGAAGTAGAGATAGCTGGTTCATTGACCTGCGTGGTTTCGGTGATCTAAATTGCAGGGATAACTTAGCGTGCGTGACTTTTGGGCCCGACAACGTTTAATTCTGCGAAGAGATGGGATTTTGGAGATAAAGTCATTTAGGCTTAGGAGAACAATTTTTCCTCACAAAGCCGCGCACGGTACTGGCATTTCTCATCCATAAGATCTCCAACTATCTTCCACGATGGTGATATTTTTTTCGACGATTACAATGTGTACTGATAAGTTGACGAATATTTTTCGGATAAATTTCGTGGTTGGTTTTTTTTTGTGGTTGAGTGGCCGGGATATCCCGAGTATACGACTGCGAACGGTGCCTTTGAACGACCCTGAATATACCCAAGTCGTGATTTTCTCCACAACCCAATATCCTGGAAAACCACGTGAATCCTCCCCCCCCTATGGTTAATGCCTGTCGAGTTCTATCCTTCCAACTTATGGAGCCGACCTTTGGGTCGAATACTTTGGTGGTTGCCTACAATCATGAAGAAAAATGCAGAATCCAATCCTAATTATTTTCCTTCTTTTCAAGGAAGCCTTATAGGTTAGCCTTATTTTCTCCATCATCACTTTTCAAGTCATGAAAATCAAATAAATGAGGAACAAGTTGATCTTTAGGCACGACGTCATTAAAATTTACGTGAGATCAGGCAGAGATTAATTGTGATGTAATTTTAGTTGCCCCCCGCACCCTCCTTGGATACAGGAACCGTTTCCAACCACATCAATGAAATCTGTAGAAATTAATTTGTAACCTCCCTCTTAGCGCGGATCAATTTCTCCCCGCATACCCAACCGCTAGCCCGCGGCCCAATCCATAATGAGTCCGCCTCGCCTCGCGCGGAGATTCGACCCCGTCCGCGAGGAGATCGACCGCGGAGACATGCCAAAGCTCTTGAGGAATTGTATCCGGGTGAGGCGAGGAGGTTGGTTGGGATTAGGATGGTAGGGAGTAGGGGACGAGGACGACTTTGCGTGCACCCCCGGTATGATTTAATGGACGCCGGGATCAAGGCGAATGCGGCCCATCGGAGGTAGGGGGTGATGGACGGCTGGTCGTTCGCCGCTGTACGGACAGAGAGCGCGGACACATCCCCGCGAGCCGCGCCCCGTGTTTGCTTCGACCGCGCACACCCCTGAATCCACCTCCCCTTCCTTTGCCCCTTTGGCGAGCACGCGGTTCGGGGATCACGCACTTGACTGGGCTGTGGCGTGATGAATGGCTCGCTGGGCGTGGTGGGGAGGTTGATGTTGTGGGGGTGGAGAGAGGGGAGGAACCTCGGAGACGGAAAGGGGGACGGGGGAAAGTTGTGGGAAGGAAAAAGTTTCCCGATGGGGATGGATGAAGGCAGGGCAGTTCGCACTTTTTAAAAGTTGATGTACCTGCGTTATGTGGTTTCCAAAATGTTTCATAAATCAACGTGATTTAACGTCCATGAGATTGTGTATGAGTCCGTTTTATTGGTTTATTACGGGAGTGATTTATTGGCGTGATTGAACATCGATGTTTTCGCCGGGTAATCTTGTAGAGTATTTCTCGGCGAGTGTCGTAATGTGTGACTAGGGCATGCATCCAGAAGTTTTACATTAGATGGAACATAAAACTGAAAATATTACGCATGAATAAAGCCAAAAAAAATGGTTTTGGACTCTATTTATCTTCAATGACGACCCACAAGAGTATGAAATATAGGCACATTAAGTAAGAAATAAAGTTCGCAGCGTTTCACACTCAATATTTTTTCACCTACTAAAGGTTAAAATATCAAAAATTTTTGTCCCGCCATACATCGCGTATGGGGAAATATTGTAGATATCACATTGCAAGCACGGATATTAGCTCCAGGGAATTTATTGGGAAGTTGCTTTGTTTGTATCTTCCAAATTAATTTTTATGCACACAAAAACTCATGAAGCTACATGACCCATTTACCCTTCCAAATAGGTCCAAAACATCATCTGAGTGAAATTGTTGTTATTTTTTCGGTAATTAATCTTCGCATTCACCCGTTCATCTTGCGGCGCTAGAGTGCACAAACAGCGTCCAGAATGATTACATTCACTTTGGCAAAGTTAGTTCCGACCGTTATCATCGATGGAGGACAATAAATCCATTGGAGCGTATTTTGCCAAAAAATACCTCGGGGAAAAATGACAAAGCAGTTATAGAAGAAGTTATGATAGGCGATATCTCCTACCTTTTCCATCACAATATATTATTTTTTTATACGTTGTTTCCTGGAAGGTCAGCAAAGTTGAAAAGGCGGCTGGGATTATGTGGGTAAAAAGGGAAGTAAACATTTAAGGCGCGGGTGGAAAGAAAAAAGGAAATGAGCGAAAAGGGAGGGAAGAATGGAAGGAAGAGTAAAATACGGAGGTGAGGGAGGGTTTGGGGGTGAAATGGGCGGAGAGAGATGAAGAGAAGGGGGTTTACACGGTGGCGATTGGTTGGGGTGGCGGAGTGGAGAAGAAGGGAAGAAGTTGAGAGAGCAAGGTGGGTGGACGAGGGTGGGGGATGGTGAGGCGCTCATGGGAAAGGGCCCTTGGAGAGTGAGAGAGGGTGGGGGTGTTGGGGGTGGTGGGGGACTGGGGTCGTTTTGCCTGGGATGGGCAGAGGGAATTGAAGCGGGAGATTGGGGTGGTGCTCATAGGGAGGCTCGTCGCGGGGACAGGGGATGAGTCTGAAAGGAACAACTCGCCATTGGGGAAGGGAGCGGAGGGATCCCCTTTTTCGTGGGAGGCAGCGAGGGGGTTGTGAGGGAGAAGTGGAGGAAAAATGAAAATGGGGAGAGGGAGAGGAAGTATTGGAAAGGGCTTTGTCGGCCGTGAAAGGGGAGAGAAGTTGGGAGTGGGGCAGGCACTGGAGTGAACAAATGCACTGCACCGAGGAAACATATTGCCTAGGATGTCGACGATGGAGCTTGAGAAACGTGTGGTAAGCATATGGCACCGAATAATATTGCTTGGAGAAGTATCAATGACTCAAAAGTGGAAAAGTGGGAAGGAGAACCCGAAATCTACTGAGTTTTGAAACGCCGTAAACTTAAAAGAAACATTATTGAAGAAAACGCAAACCGTGTTATACACTTTTGCATTCTAAAATTAACATATAGTACCTACTGTCATCGTAAATTATATCCATTTTTACAGACATCGTTGGCATATCCAGTAGGACATAAGGTATATTCATTTTATTAACACAGTTTTATGCCACCAACTGAATTTCGTACGTATATTTCTAAACAGACAACTTTTCCGAGGAAGTAAAATGACTGCGCGGCTAGGAATATGTCGAGTAATAAATTAATTTATCAGCTAAAGACGTGAGTAAATTTTAGATCGATTTTCTCTAATTCAAGTTTAAAAGAACAGAAAAAAGACATTGATAATGCAGGTGGGAGAAATAGGTGTTGTAGAACAGGAAGGCAGAGGAGTGTTTAGGCGAGAGCCTTTCGGATGTTGGAAGGAAAATTACGCCTAAAGAGAAAGAGAATAGTGAAGGGAGTACTCGAGGGACGATGGGGAAGGGGTTAGTGGATGGTTGTGGAATGGAAGAGCGCTTTAAAAGGGTATGGAGTGGGACTAGGGAAAGTACGCGCACGTAGATGGAGATGGCGGAAGAAAACAAAGGGATCTTTTCCGGTCGGAATAGCAGCCAATGAAACATAGTGCAGATGGATGGATTTGAATGCGAGGGAAGAAGGGAGTTAGGGATCAGAGAGAAGAGGGTGTGAGAGGGTGGGATGGAAAGGACGGATGAACCCGGTAGAATAAAATACACTGAAGAAAAAAAGTAAAGCGATGAGGAGAAGATTCAAGATGGGGAGCGGTGGATGAGCAAGGAATCGGAACAATATTTAGGAAGAGGGGGTGGATGGAGGAATAATTTTCGTTTTTTATGTAAACAGTGGCCTTTGGCGGAATAAAGCAAGGTTCCGTTAGAACGGGAGTTAATCGTGAGTGAAAGTTTGGTAGGGATGGGAAAAATACAAGAATCTCTCGTAGCTTACTCTTTTTCCGTACCGTCGTCACTTACCACCATAAAAATTAATGACTCGGAAGGTAAGATGAGCTGGAAGTTTCAAAATCCGGTTAAAGCGTTTCCTTTGTCGCTGACTGAAATGGAATCTAAGGTTTAATTAAGATTTAAACTAATATCTATCGATAAAAATGTTCATCTCTCTTGAAAAACGTTATGACATGTTAAATAAATTGTTCATCGTGAAGAAAAGTTGGCAAATATTTGAGGTGGTCTTAATACACTTATTTGATTTTCTTGGTACATATGCAATATTTTCAATATCCTCCAAATATTTATCAACATTTCAAAAAATTATGAATAGAATACACAAAAATTTTTGGAAAAAAATGCAATGACAAATAATGTAATCGGGATAAATGATTATGTCGATATCTCCAACAAAAGAATGCAAGCCTTATAAGTATTATAAATAGAGAAATACAGGTAGGATTCAGCTAAATAATTGTGAAGAATTTTTATATCAGAAAATAACCGCCTTTTTAGGTAAGTATGAGAGGTACTTAAAAAATTAAATTGCATTCGTAATGCAACTTGCCGAAATATCCTAGAATTCTTTAATTCAACGGTGTTCATTTAATAAAAATAATAATTTAGCAGTTTAATCACAGTTTTGACGTGATATGATGAGAGAGTGTAGAAATGCCGTGGCATTCGATCTAAGAAGATAAGGGAAAAAAGAAGCACTTCTCGTATTAGCTGGGAAATCCAAATACATATTTCGGTTCAAGCACATATGAATCACATTACCTTTGTAAAACTTTGAATTAAATTCGCGTGATGAAGCAATGAGGATGAAAAGAAATCCCACGAGGTCTTCAATGAGCACAGAGATAACTTTGTTACGGTAAATGGTCATTGTGACCATTCCTAGTTCACTTCAGGGACGATGGGAGTGCAACTCTCCGAGTCTCGAGGGATCGTAGCATAAGCGGGGCGGGGGGGGCTAGACAGTCTTCAGGCGAAGTTTGTTTGTGTACTCCCGTAAGCAGTCACTCCACACGCCGTTTTCCTTCCGAGTCTCCTTCTCTCCCTCGGATCAATGGGAATATAATAAGCTGCATGTAACGCCACAACGTGATGGAGAGGCAGGGAGGCCGGAGTGAATGCGAAGGGAGGATTGGAGGGGGAGGAGGCGGAAAGGTTGGCGAGGAATGAGAAGGGAAGGCGGGGAGGAGTGAGTGCGGAGGGAAAAACGAATTGGGAGTTGTCGCAGGTGAGAAATAGTCCTGATGGCATCGGGAGAAGAGGGGGTTAAGGGAGGAGGGGGGGAATGGGGTGCTTCGATGTGTCCAACAAAGGGGGAGAGGGGCGCGGAGGGATCCTTTGGTGAGGGGGAGCGTGTGCGATGTGAGGAGAGCGGTTGCACACTCTCTGGGGGGAAGCTGAGGAAAGGTCGAGAGGATGGATCGAGACGAGGAGGAGGGGGAAGGGGGCGGGCTGGCGAGAGCCGGAGAGAAACAGAGGGGGGAAGCGGAAGAGATGGAGGGGTAGAGGAGAAAATGGAGAGAGCGAGAGAGCTATTTTCGATACGGGGGTAGGTGAGAGGAGAGGCGCTCGGTAGGTTAGAAGAGGAGAATTTTTAGGGGGTGGGTGTTGGTGAAAAGATGTGCTCCGTGAGGTCTGGGGGTAACTGGGGATGACGCGGCCAAGTAAATGGAAAAGAGCGAGTTTTTGGGATGGGCCGGAGGGGGGGGGGAAGGGAGTGGGATGAGAGTATTGGCCGAGGGAGTAATGAAGAGTGGATTGGGTGGTGAGACCCAAGAGTGAGATTGTGG